>NQII01002541.1:0-29226 GCA_002778355.1 Clitarchus hookeri | reverse complement strand
TATATATATATATATTAGTGACCCAGCCGGCTTCGCCCAGATACAAAGTAGTTTGTACAGCGATTACACTAATAAGTTAATTGGGAAAAGACAACTACAATATTATATGATAGTAAATTAGTAAACTACTATCATATATAACATACATACATACCTACACGTCACGTCTGTTTCCCAGAGGGGTAGGCAGAGATTATGGACCTCCATTTGCCACGATACTGACATACCTACCTCCTTCGCTTTATCCACATTCATAGATCTCTAATGTAGCAATATTATATGATAGTGGTTCATAAAATTTCTTTGTAGACAAAATTAATCGTTTTGCCTCCGACCGCCAGAACAAAAAGATTTCTGTTTGACGTGACACCCGAAAGGACAACGTGTAGTTGTCCGTGTGAAAAACATGCTCCACTCAAATCCACTCCAGCCACATTAAGTGTTTGACCTTGTGCCGTATTTGTGGTCATACAAAAACGAACACTTATGTGAAATTGGACTTTTAAAATTAAAAGGCGAATCCGAGGGAATCATTGGTATTCTAAGTATTAAAACAGTTTCTCCAGTACCGCAGCCAATAAGAATAGTGCCTTCAATGAGATAACTTTTAAAAATTTTTATTTGTTATCGAAGCCCATTGCATAATTTCGGTGGAAATATATTTCGCACTAAAATTATGGGAGCTCAAACTTTTAAAATCAGTTTGTGTGGTGGTATGGCAGAAGGATTCAATGAATTTATTTATTTTGATAAAGATTAAGTTGTTCATGGTTAGAAAAGACAGTGAATTTTACGTTTGTTTTTACAGCGTATTTTAAATTGTAAATACGCTTATTACTTATATTTTAAAGGTAGATATATGCTACTGCTGACTCTTCTGTATATGATTTAATTTTACACAATTCTTTTGCACATGATTTTGTTATATATCTAAAGGATTAGGCAGCGTATTCCATGAGAGCGCGCTGGCGGCCAACTTTTTTCCGGCTTTATTCACTAATACCGTTAATGCTCAGCCCCTATAATTGCTAGGTAAATTTTTAATAAACATAAGCCTTCCTCAATAAATGCAGATTACAACAGTAGAATTAGCATCCAAATCCGTTCAATGGTTCTCGAGATTAGCGCAGTCATACAGACAGACAGACGCGCGCCAGGGACTTCCTTTTATACTTTTATATATATATAAAATACACACAAATAATCTGTTCGAAATTTTACGGACTTTTAATAAGACATTTTTACGGGGTAATAATTATTACCCTATAATAATTTTAGCATTGGTGCGAACATTTTTATTTTTATGGAAACATACACAAATTCACTATATACGAGTACAAGGAAACTAATATGTCTGAATCAAAGACACGAACGACGTTGGAATGCTCGAGATATAATTTTTTTTTTTTAATTTCTGACTATATTGGTCAGTATTTACCTGAGTCGCAAGTTGTTTTTTAACTTGGCTGAGCGGTTTGCCCACTCGCTTCCCACCAAGACTAACCGGTGGGTCACTTCCGTATTTTCGCATGTGGGAATTGTGCCAGACGATGCCGCCGGTCGGCAGGTTTTCTCGGGGATCTCCCTTTTCCCCGCCCTTTCATTCCGGCTCTTCTCCATACTTACCTCATAACCCTCATAGGCTGTCAAGACCTCGCTGTTAAGAGCCGTCCAAATCTCTCAACTCACTCACTAACAGACGTACATGGTCATTCGGTGGTCCTTGCTTCGTTTTTGACCTACGTTTATATTTAGTATTAAATAATATGAGTAACCATTCTTTCACAGGATATGACTGTTTCTAAAGCAAATAGCAACCATCTTGTACTGTGTAAATGCATTTTATAAACAGTTATTTTTAACAACTTTATTATTCGTTTAATAAATAATTGGTTATAATGAGTTGGATTTTTCTTACGTGGTTTCAGTGACCTTATTTCCCTTTCTAAATCTATCTAGAGAAGGATCAAACGTATTTGACAAAACCACAATTTCATCTTGTTTTATAACAATTTTATCATATTTCCTACCGCAATTACAGTCGCAGTTGTTTCTTTAATTAACGATTGCTCAATGTCTTGAACTGCAGTGTCCAGAATAACATAACATACTTTTGTATGAATTTCTCAATTTTTTCGTTGGTGTAAAATGTATTTTTTTGCAAGTTCTCATTCAAACGCCGAGATACCTTTTTCTTCGTTTGATGGAAAAAATTTAAGCTCCATTTTCTTTACATTTTTGCAGGCCTGTTATGTTGTTTCATCGATATATGTATCATTAGAATCCATAAAATAAAAATAATTGTCCCATATTGCACATTTTTCTGATGGCAATCAAATTGTTGCACACTTCCCTTATGGCAATTAAAATATTTAACTTGGGTAATCCTAAAGTATTTTTCTGATTTCATCAATTTTTTTGAGTAGGATGCATGAACTGTGTTCCTGCAGAAAACGCAAAACTAAGCAGTTGCTTAAGCAATACTTTTCCCTATAATTTTTGTTTCTAGGAAGGTGGTGTTTTGAAACTTTTGCAATAGTTTTCACTGTAACTGAGAAGTTGTGACGAACTGCAGCAACTACTTCGACTCTACAGTTGCATATTGTTGTCACAAGAGAGTTCAGTGGTCTTAGCTTTGTTTAAACACTTTTTGAGATTTACTTCACAGTTCAGTGGCTTCCTATGAACTTGTACAGCAACTGAACAGTCCTAGAGAAGATCACGGTGAATACAAACCAATCAGTATTAAATTCAAGAAGTTAGAAAAACAATTAAATGCATTTTGTAATTCATATCTGTGCATCTGGATTGAACACCCCTAATATGACCTGCTATTGCTGAGGCACCATTAGGAAAAACAGAGAGCATACTTTTCCAGATCTCTTTATATGATTCCATTACTATGTTCCGTTGCTGAAAATTGTTTGTTCATGTGCTATGACCCACAAATATTTCAGTTTTTCTATTTTCGTTGTTATGCAATTATATTAAAGCTGCAATTTGCACATGGAGACCGCAGTCACTTGTTTATTCCGCCGTTAGCAATATTTTTTTTTCATTAACTGTTTTGCAAATTGCAGAATAACATAAGGTAGGCTGTAGTTGATTGATAAACTCATTTTTTTTGCTTGAATAAGTATTAATAATTTGTCCAGCTTACCTCGCAGGATCATACTTTTTAAGAAAATCTATTATTTGACTTCTCATAAAGTCTGAAATGGACTATTGAGAAACAAATGTTTTAGTTCCATAGGGCCTATAATTCGCCGGCCCCTTCTTTTGCATTTAATAATCAGATTGATAATCATAATATAATATATTGAAAGATAATTGCTATTCATAAATATCGGACCAATCTGACGTTATCACTATTGCTGAGGCCCCTGTCACATACGTTTCTAAAACAGTTCAGTTTGAGTTAAGATATTAAATGTGAGGGTTTAGTTGCTTGGTACAACTAGTGATATGTGTGCACGCACATCTCGTGTGAGATGCATATTTAAACCTACCGATCCATCACTACCATAGGAGAATACCGCAAAATAAATCCTGATTCTATTTTCCAGTGTACCAAAACAGTAAACATAAATCAAACTATCTGACTGTTTCACTCCACTGAGAAGCAATACTCATAACTGAAGACGTTGGGGAGATCAGTGATTACAACATACTCACTGTCGTGCTGCCTGCGACCTCGCCGTCTTAGAGAGTCGCACCAGAACTACTAATGCACAACTAGCATCTCTGCTAGTGGAATTATAAACTCAGTAAGTATCGGGTAGTGAGTTTTCTCAACCCAGGAGGGGCGAAGAGAGAAAATAGGAGCAGTAAATTGTTGTTCTTTGTTTCTGGCTAAAATTCGCCCTCCCTTGTTCAAGTGTTGGTTTCACTTCTTTATGTCTGCGATACTTGGACTGCAACAAATATATTGGCCAAATTTCCATGTTGAATGGTTACATAACCGGGGGGGGGGGGGAATTACCCACCTGGCTCATTCTGTAGACACGCCTATAATTCACTACACATGGAATACACTGAACACATGGTAAGGACATCTGGCTTTTATACATTTGTAACACGACAAATACTTATTTTCATAACGGCGGTCATTTCAAAATTTAGCGCGGCTTGTCATATCTCATCTGTCATTCAACCGACTTAAACACAAATTTGGTATGCTGAAAGTTTATAATGTACGCATTGAAATAATATACGGACATTGATATTGGTCGGCCAATTAGAAAGATATCACAACATGAAAAAATAATAAAGCATGTACAACATATCACGAAAACTACTCAACCGATTCCCGCCAAATTTGCTATGTAAGTATAACTGTCGTAGAACGTTCCAACGTGTACCACTTGGATATATAATACACTTTAATTCGAAATTGCAGGCACATAAATTTGTTGTGTTGATTTGCTATATCTATCACATTATTTGACCAATTGTGGCCATGTCTGTTAATGTCAGTTCTAAATATAATCTAAACAAAACACGATAAAATACCATTAAAAAAAATTAAAATTAAACCCTAAATTATGTTTTAAAAACGTGCAAGTTTACGACTGTTTTTATAATTTGTTAACCCGTTCACTTAAAGATCCTTATGGGAAAATAAAACATAATTATTTTTAAACATGTAACATACGAAACAGTTATGGTATAAACAAACTAATAGAAAAATTATTTTAAAATACACGATAAGTTTCCTTTACTCACAAACTGTAAACTGAAGTCATGTTATAAAAGAAAAAAAAATTATAATTAAAAAAGTTGCTTTTACAATACGCAACACTGTAAATTTATTGTGAATACAAGATAAAAACACTTTTGTTTGTGAGACAAAGATATGTTAATTAGTTTTAAATTATGTTAAATTTTACACTCTGGAACTTAAAAACCTAATCAGTAATAAAATTCATTTCTGGAAAAGTGCGTCTACTCTACATCTCCGTGGTCATTTAGATGTTTTTATTGTGGGTTCTTCATGTAATTTTATTTGTTCATGCAACTTAAACGAGATACCACAAGCATCAAGTGACTGATGATGCTAGTAATGATGCCATTCAATTAAGCCGCGAATGGAAATTTCAAGACAAACACCTGTAGCGATATCGAATCAGACCGGAACTTAAGGAACCGGGACGGAAACGGCAATGTGACGATAGCTGGCTGCTCGAACTCAACACTATCAAGTCGTGACTAATAACATTATTACAAAATAAAAGTGGTCTCGTTCGATCTGGCATCCAAATAAGATCCGTGCACGGACTGAGTTGGAGCCGTGCTTGTGCAAGAAAAGGGTGGGGGCCCGCGGCGATTGCCAGCCATTTTCGACTCGGGCGAAAACTTTTGTGAAGTGTATCTCGCAACTTAGATGTCCTAGCGTGCTAAGTTAGATTACAAACGAAATATTTCGACTAAATCTTCATATTTTAGCCATAAAAGCCAAGTATCAATGTCGTTATTTTCATTTCAACCCCACATTCCAAAGAAAATATTTTCCGCAAACATTAAGTTGAGGGATCGTCCTTAAAAACATCCGCTTAATATTTCAGATTTTCCTTTAGGTGTGGATTATAAGGAAAAACCGTGCAAATATCTTTACACGAGATGAAGTGTTTCCAGACATCGCAAACGTAACCCACATGTTATTTGCTGTTATATACACTGTAAAATTACACCACATTCCAAGGAAAATAACAAATATAAAGTTTTTGTTATACGATAATTATACTTCATATTGTATAATGAAAACAAAACTTGTTTGGAATTATTTTGCGCGCAATAAAGAAACGTACAGTTTAGTTACGTAAGCGTTTTTCTTAGTTTAAGTAAAATGGTGAGCGAAAATTGATTACGTGAAGTAAGATAAAATTGCAATAATGTCGTAGGAATATATAGTACCGCAGAAATTACTGTGTAAGAAAAAAAAAATCAATTTTTTGTTCGTTGCGCGCCGGTTTTACTGTTGCGGCGACGAGTGCTCTAAAACAGGTGGAGTCACATTTCTAAAGGCATCGCGCTCCAACTTCCAGGGCGAAAACTCTAGGCTGCGTCGCGCCACATTTCTGGCTAATTGCAGTTTAAAAGCTTTCGTGTGTTTCCTCGGGGCAACCTTGCCGCAAAACACGTGAAGTTCTCGTCCTGGAAATTCTCTACGGCCTCGCCCGCTGTGAAGGCGTGCCATTTTCTTTCTTGTCATGTGGATGTGATGTGTCGTTTTCATCAGAATCAGTCAAATAAAGTCTTTACATTTTTACCGAATTGACTGTAACAAAAAAAATGGATATATTCCAATTATATCCCTAAGATTACTATGTATTAATCTTGCAGAAAAATACATTTCTTATAAATGTCTTCACACATTTCACATTTTTTCTCAAACGAGTGGAGTATTTTTAAAACTAAATTAATTTAAATTTTATTAAGTCTTCAAATTTATGAGTGAATGTGAACAGGTAAAACAGTTATAAGTAATTTAGTGAAAACCATCTTCTCTTATATAATAAGTTTATTCATCCCTAAACTTTACACCCACAAAATTGTTATTGCTCACGCACACTCGTTGGCAAAATAATTGATCATCATGAACGGATCACGTGAGTGCATCGAAGATTTCCACACAGTATTTTCATAGCCCGATATGTCTTCCATTTTCATTTAAAGTGATTTGCTTGCGGGATGTGTCACGTTTTGAGTCGTACGTTCAGCTGCACATCTTCTAGCATCTGGAGAAGCTTTGATTGCCAGAAAGTTGAGATACGCCTGGCCGTCTATACGAGCTGGACGGACAAAGAGCTCAGTAACTGGTTTGTGGACGATGTCAGCCCACACGTTCAACAAAAACGGTTTTTTTTTATTTGCGGCCATCACTGCATGTAGATTTCCGTCTCCCCGCATGTGGCTGTAGTGGTTTTTGATAGAGCAACCTCTCGTAAATCACGATCCGTCTGTAAACAACACACACGATGCCAACTCTGGCTCGGCAATGCACTGCTGTGTAAGTCACTGAACAAACAGCATACGGGTCTCGAAGTCAGCTGGTCCAAGTTCGAGTGATTTTGCTCGTCAAATAGATGTATAGTAGGGAGCTGAAGAGAAGGCATGGCTGTGAGGCGGGGTGGTAGTCGGGGCCGCAAACCCTCCCTTGCTCCCCCGCCTGCCCTAGGGTCCTTTACAACCAGCTGTCGCTGTAACGGGTCACTCTCGTTAGTAGTCATCCCAAAAGAAACAGCTCTCTGGACGTCAGTCACGAGTTAGTGTGGGTTGCGTGCGTATCAAGACGGTATATTATGGCGCAGTCTATGAAGAATGGGAAAACTATGCACAGCGAAGCGAGGGAGATGATGAGACATCAGATAAATAAATGTGGCGAAGAAGCTACTGATGGTCATNAGGACGGTATATTATGGCGCAGTCTAGGAAGAATGGGAAAACTATGCAAAGCGAAGCGAGGGAGGTGATGAGACATCAGATAAATAAATGTGGCGAAGAAGCTACTGATGGTCATATAAAGCATTTATTCTCTCAATTCAATCTACGTGAATCGGAATACACTTGAATTTCTATGAGAAGTGTTTCCAGAATTCGCAACAAAGGTGCCGATGTTTGTAACAGTTCGCTGTCAACACCAGGCAAACACTGGAAGCGTCCACATGAAAGAAATGTGCGCTGTGACTCATTTGATACGAGAGTAATCAGAGACGTAATTCATGATTTTTACTTAGTACTGAAACAAGTACCAATATATCCTAAGCTTCTCGTTGCTTTGAGAGAAAAAAAAATTTCCATGGGATGTTCATACGCTCAGGCGGATACTGAAAAAAAAATGGGGTTTAAATGGAAACGGTGTAGCAGTTCTCGGAAAATATTAGTGGAAAGACAGCACGTTGTCCACTGGCGTTGTAAATATTTAAAATCAATTCTCCACTAAATAATGGAGGGGCACCCCATAAATTACATTGATGAAAGTGGGTTGATAGCAGCATCACATTTAGCAAATGTTGGCAAAGTGATACCGAACGTGGTATGTTAATCAACAGCAGTTATTCGAACCGTTTAATTGTTGTTCGTGCGAATGCTACAACTGAATTCATTAAAAATGCACGGCTAATTATTCCAGCAGGCAGAGCTACGGGGGACTACCATAGGCAGATGAATTCTGCGAACTTCGAAAAGTAGATGCATAATCAGTTATTTCCAAACCTACCGAACAAGTCTGTTGTTACTATTGACACACAACAACTCTTTCGATTGAGGCAGCGACCACGATGCAGGTCTGAGAAGTGGAATGTGGCGAGGTAAGGACGCAACGACCTGCGCACGGCACACGCCATCCAGCGCGACCCTCGGTGCTTTTGATTCTACCAACCTCTTCGAGACAGAGGCGAGGCTCTGTAACCGGCACTCACGTTCACTAGCTACAAACCACTGCCTTGATCGACAGCTGGTAAATGATACGAGCGTCGCGGAATGCCTACCTTCCAGGCGCAGATAACTATATTACAACGACGCCTGGCGTCTCAACGGAGCGGTCCGGACATCCGTTCTCCGACAGAAGTTGTTCCTCATTACACTACCTATCGCCCCTTGAAGTTTTTCGCAATGATCCTGTGACCTACTGAATGGTAAAGTTTGGGAGTTTAAGCTATGCTAATTGCTGCAGATGCCCGAAGCTAATCGTTTGATTTCCGATGAAATATGTCTAAGTGGTGCGTATAACCGAACTGCCACAGAACCGATAGTTTTCTGGTTACATTGGTGAAGAAAGCTTCGTGTGGACTCGGCGTTGTTCGTTTCCGAAACCCGAAGGTTTAGGAAATACGAAGACGTCCCGTGTTTTGTACGTTTGGAGCTCAGCTACGTTTAACGTCATTACGGATCGCGTTTTCGTTTGTTAANACGGATCGCGTTTTCGTTTATTAACAATATATTTCCGTTAACAATTCCGAGTATTTGATTGGATTGGAAAGGGCTTATTTGTATTATTTTTAAGGCATATTTTTATTTAACCCCGTAAATTTTAATATTAGTGCCTAATGTTTTAAAGTAATTGGTGAATTGTAAATTTATAAATTACGTATACTCCGTAATATTTTTGTGCTCTGTTTGCAAGATATTATTTTGTATCCTATTTACATTGCATTTCTATATCATTTGGGGCAGAAGTAGTAAAAAAAAGGAGAGTTACACGAAAATTAAAACTCTAAATGGAAAAAATTATTTTTTTCACTTTCGGCAGTTACCCTCTTGAACGAAACTGTCTGCATTACTATTGACTATTATTCCATATTTTCTTATTTGCCTCCAATTTGTATTATGCCTCAAGGCTTATCAGGAGATGGCTTAAAAACTAACTTATTATGTAACTTATACTATGACCCATCCTTACCTGGGATTCGAACCCAGAACCTGCCACACCCCAGGCCGGCGGCACACCGACCGACTGCGACACGGGAGGTCAGCTGAGAATGTGCGGTAATTTTCAAGACTGCGTCTGTGTGTATGAGCTGCGCAGAGTCGTGGAGAAAGTCCGGACACGCCCGCCCTGCACTCAGACGGAATTCCAGATTACTTAAGCCTGTTCTCGTCTAGCAAACCCACCCGCCTGTCTGTGAAGATAGTGTCAAATGCTTCCGCCTCACTTCCCACGTCGCTCGTAGCACGATAGCGAGCTGTAAAAACACGATCGCGTGAGTCGGTTGAAAGGGCAGTGTCGATTAAAACAGTTAAATTCAGCTCGGCCGCATCGCCCGGAGGCTTCTTCGCGCACGCCATCAGATAACTGCGAACAGGGAGATGGTGAAGTTGCACTACCCAGTTCGATGTTTGCCTTTAGAAGACTGGCAAGACTGGGATCGCGACGAGCCCCTGGCATGCGAGAACTGACGCGGTGCAGCTTCACGCCCAGGGAAACTCTCCCTTTCTCCGCCACGACGATCACACCAACTAAAGACCAGAGAAATCTGAACAGGAAGGATAGAAAGAAGAAGACGGCTGTGGCTGGTGGGCAGTGGCGTAGAATCGCGACGAGGCCCTGGCAAGTTGAGTGCGTCATTGCGTCAGCGATCTCAACCCAGGGAAACTCTTCACGCCTGTCTGGATACCGGTCATGACTTGCTTCCTATTGACATCTGTGAATGGGACGGTTACGAAAGTCTGCAGTGTGGTATAGATTTCGAGTTCTTTGCGAGCGGCGGGCGAGGAGGAAGGGGTGATTCTGGTTTACCGATCACCCCCGAATCTAAGTCCGATCCACACCCGCACGCACTGAGCCGCGCTTTGCGTTAATGGGATACCGTCATGCTTAAATTTTCTCGTGAAAGAAGGAATCGCGCAGTACGCGTTAGGAATGTTTGTTAGAATAGTTAGATTTGTGTAATAAATTCATTTCGGCCAGCATGACGGTCACAAAATTGCAAGTTCCCGGCGGCACCCTGCGAAACAAAAGAGCCGATTTAGCTTTAGTTCGAATGGGATGGCTAACGTAAAGACAGAAAGAAGTGCTCCTGGTATAACCTTTTAATAGGTATCGGCCACCAGGAGGGGAGGTTTGGTGAGGAAAACGCCGGTTCCGCCGGGAACTTGNCAGGAGGGGAGGTTTGGTGAGGAAAACGCCGGTTCCGCCGGGAACTTGCCTTTAGAAGAAATACACTGGTTTAAGTGGGTAACGCTAAACTTAGCCTACAGTTGTTATTAAGCACTAACGAATTTGTACACGAACACTGGAGTAATATATACACAACATAAATTATATATAGAATCAATTTTGTGGCAGCATATCACTCTTCATTATTGTTGTAATATTACTGGCATAAGTTATGCAAATTGATGGTATAGATAAAATAATACGGTTAGCCACTGTCGGTTGTTGAAACAAGGCGTCATTGTTGATCGGTTTGGATTGTTCTCCTGTTGTTTTTACTTGCTCTGACCATTACCAGTCGTTATTTCATTTCGCGTTTAGAGACTTCTGATTCTCATTGCTTTTAAAGTCATTGGGGAAGGTTCGTTAAAAGTATTTAAGCATGTCTGCTGTGCAACCAATACATGTTTTTGTTTGAACAGAACACACATTCGTAAGTACGAATATACGCGTACAATAAGATGTTGAGTGCTTCGTTACGGAAACTCTAACCCGAAACAGTGTATGTGCGGAAATTTCAACCTCCTGCAGGAATTACTCTGTATTTGCGTTTATTACTTTCACAGACATAACAGTCGTTTATCGCTGTTGACAATATATCAAAATTTACATATTTTTACCAATGTTGCAGACATATGTAGCTAACGATGTCTTTCTGCAAAAATGGTTAAAGAAAAATACATAATTAAAAGTGAAATTAAAAATGTAAAACTCGAAATGGTCAGTATTCTTTCGTACGAACTGTTTTCCTTGATTCCGCGTGCTCTAAAGAAAAGTTCTATAAAAATTATGAAGATATAAGAGTTCATACTGCGTGAATGGCAACAAATAATCTTCAGTGGGCCCAAACCCGGCCAGCAAGTAAGATTATACGTCTGACCTGAGAGGGCCAATTATTTATTCCGCCATGCTCCTGGCACTGGACGATTACTACACTGCAAAATATTTTCTAATAGTTTTCCTAAGCGATAATGGAAGTTTTTAACCTCTAAATTATATGGAAATACTCATGCTTATACAAGAGGCTGCAAATACAGGATTGTTTAGCACCGCTACAATACATAATCGGTAACTTCCCTGTGCATTTGACTGTTTCCTGAGCGAATATACATAAGCTACCATGAATATATGGGGAACTACTTCCCCATCCGATCTTTCCCACTATACGTATGCACTGGTGTGGTAAATTTGCGAACAGTTTCGTAGGGTGTATTTTATGAAATGTCATCCGAAACAGTTGGCATCCTCCCGATTATTTCTGTGCGTTTGTGGGAGTATGAATCTGCTCCCACGGGTCTATGCCTATAATTTATGACGTACTTCCGAAATTACCTCATTTCCTGTTGATGAAATGTAAATGTGTGGCTGACAAATACCAAACGTGGCTTTAAAAAATGTGACATATATTTATTGTACTAGTATAAGCCACATGGAATCTGAATAGGCAGCCATTTC
Source organism: Clitarchus hookeri (assembly GCA_002778355.1). Lineage (NCBI taxonomy): Eukaryota > Metazoa > Arthropoda > Insecta > Phasmatodea > Phasmatidae > Clitarchus > Clitarchus hookeri. Next base: position 17,117 of record NQII01002541.1, on the reverse strand, counting down.
CCGATTGCTTCACTCATGCCTTGTCATTATGGTTCGACGACCACCCCATGGCCTTTGTAGTTTTTCTAACATTGTACTTGAATACTGCATGTAATTGCAAACATTCTTTTAGTGTTCCATAAATTTTCAATTAATTCCAGGAAAATGTCATAATGAATTGTTTTTTTTTTATACTCGTGTCTGTCACCACGGTTTCAGCGCTGTTATCTTCAAATTTAAATTAAGTAAAATTATACTAATAGACCAACAAAAACAGTGTACTATACTGTAATAGATTCTGGGAACTCAAGAAGAAAAAATAAAAAAAAATTATTTATATTGTTATGCGAAAATGTACAGGATGGATATGAACTCTGCCGACAAACTTCGGTAGGTAAATTATTTATCAAGAAATAAGTCGAAAATATATACAAAACATAGAGCCTAAGTTTATTCCAAAGGGGTGAAAACCACTTTTGAATGTGAAGATGAAGATGTTTTTTGCTAGTTACACAGCCAGAATGCCTGAGTTTCTAGATGCTGCATTATTAAACGAAGAAGTACGAAGTACCATAATATGGGCTCCAATATCAACCCCCATCTATGAAAAGTGAGAGTTTGGCAGCACATATTTGCAAATAAAAATGTAACTGTTTCACTTTTTTTTTCCTGTGGATTTGTAATCTACTGGACATGGTGAACAAAACTTCCGTCTTGTGTTTTTAAGCTAAATANGATGAAGATGTTTTTTGCTAGTTACACAGCCAGAATGCCTGAGTTTCTAGATGCTGCATTATTAAACGAAGAAGTACGAAGTACCATAATATGGGCTCCAATATCAACCCCCATCTATGAAAAGTGAGAGTTTGGCAGCACATATTTGCAAATAAAAATGTAACTGTTTCACTTTTTTTTTCCTGTGGATTTGTAATCTACTGGACATGGTGAACAAAACTTCCGTCTTGTGTTTTTAAGCTAAATACCTCCGTTTTCGATAAATTAATTCATGCCGATGAAGGTCACGTGGGGTGGAGACGGAACAATGGCGAAATTACGTGGTGGTGAAACGGCTGTACCTCGAAAAAACACCCTGGCCAATGGTAACGTCTGCCACGTTTCCCAGATACGAATATTCGTGTGGACCCCGCCGGGTATAGAGGTTGATTCGCAGTGGTGGGAGGCGAGCGGTCTGACCACTGCACCACCTCGGGCCCTCCTTGCATATCAGCGATGGTTTTTTGGGGTGGCTATGGATGACAAATGACACAATACTGGTTCCAACATTACATGGTTGTCATTTAAAACAGCAACACGATGCACCAACAGCATATGTGTTGCTATGTGCCCGACGGTGAGGTTCATTATTGGAACGTTGTGGATTGATCCTACGAAANCACCAACAGCATATGTGTTGATATGTGCCCGACGGTGAGGTTCATTATTGGAACGTTGTGGATTGATCCTACGAAAACGACGGCATTTAGCTTAAAAAACACAATACGGAAGTTTTGTTGATCCTGTACGGTGGAATATATATCCACATGACNGAAACCGACGGCATTTAGCTTAAAAAACACAATACGGAAGTTTTGTTGATCCTGTACGGTGGAATATATATCCACAGGACACAACTAAGCGAAACAGTTAGTGTTTAACTTGCACAAATGCGCTGCCAACCCCTCACATTTCATGGCTAGGGNCGAAACAGTTAGTGTTTAACTTGCACAAATGCGCTGCCAACCCCTCACATTTCATGGCTAGGGGTTGATATTGGAGTACATATTTTTGTGCTTTGTACTTCTTCGTTTAATAATGAAGTATCCAGACACTCGGACATTCATCGTTCATTCTGGCTGTGTTACTAGCAAAAAACATCAGCTTCAACTACACTTTCCAGTGTAGTTCTCATCCCTTCGTAATAGACTCAGGCTCTATGTGGTGTATATATTTCGACCAATTTTTTTTTTTTAACAAAAATGACCTGCCGAAGTTTGTCGAGTTCATTTCCACCATATGCGTGTGTACGAGAGTGTGTGTGTGTATATATATATATATATATATGGGTGTGTGTGTATGGTTGTGTATTTGTGTTTGTGTGTATGTTAATACCGGCAGTGAATCAAACTATTGAAAGCAACGAATTCAAGTGGAAAATAGGAAATAACCTGAAATCATGATAAATTATATTCATCGAAAAAAAATAGATATTGAGAAANAATTCAAGTGGAAAATAGGAAATAACCTGAAATCATGATAAATTATATTCATCGAAAAAAAATAGATATTGAGAAATATATCTACAAACTCTTGCGGATTGGCTGATTTGATTTTTTTAACAACACGCAAAACAATCTCATTTCGAGAATTCTTCTCAATTTGGAGTAAAGTCGTTGGTATGAAACAATGGCGTGCAACGAAGTTTTGTATGGAGGTATTTTTTCTTGGCACTCCTCGTTTTCCTTCCCTTTCGAAAACTAAGCTAGGTGTTATTATTTAATGCGCANGGAGGTATTTTTTCTTGGCACTCCTCGTTTTCCTTCCCTTTCGAAAACTAAGCTAGGTGTTATTATTTAATGCGCACTGATCGTTTTTTCTCCCATTTTAACATATTTCAAGACAGCCTTCTGCTGCTCAGTGTTAATAAATCCGATTCCAATCTATATTNTTTTTCTCCCATTTTAACATATTTCAAGACAGCCTTCTGCTGCTCAGTGTTAATAAATCCGATTCCAATCTATATTAATTTTTTCCAACTTGACGCCCGTCACCTCTGCGAACATACCTATCCGTTGTTTCTTTATTTTAATACTATTTCAGTTATTTTTGATAACTGGAGAGATAACACATTGATGTTAGAATATAAAACACGTGTTCTTTCATACAAGGAGTTTTCTACTATTCATTCGAAATATGGATATTAAATATCAGTCTTATACGTATGTTTAGGACAGCGGTTTTTCGCGGAAAGATTCACGCAGAGGCCAGACTTCAATATCTCACGTGCACACTTGAGCCTTCCTCTGGTTATTGGCCGCTTGTCTTTGTGTGAAGGCAGTCTGTTACATGAGTCAACCAATCAGAATTAAGTTTCCCTAATACTGACCGTCCGTGATTCACGGGCAGACAGATAAGACGCGTAAAAATTGAAATGATCCAATCTACGAAAGCGGTTCTGAACTGAAGTGTTATGGAACACAACTTGTCCTAAAATCTTTTCGTGAAAAACAGGTGATTGTCTTCTTAAACTTGTCTCCATTGATTAATCTGGGATACAAAAATTATTTAACTTAATACGAACATTAGTCAAGAATTTCACGCCTGTGGTATTTCTCTAGTTGTCGCAGTGGCCTTGAGAGTCGTAATGTTTTACTACCTCGTGTCAGAGTGCGTGCTTCAGATTTTCTAAGTAATTATATTTCTATAGTCCATTCACGGTTACTTACAACTTTTATGAAGCCCTGCTTAAGTTCTACTTCCAGGATATTTCTCCACCTGATGCAAACAGAGCTTAACCGAGTCAACAAAATTGATTGATTTTTATAAACGCGCGTGTTTTGAATTCTAGATTGTCCCAAAATAAACCCGCGAATTCTTCAGGTCTCTAAATATAGGAGAAATGGTCACATACACAGCAACATGGCTGTGTTTCTAAAACAGTTCACTTCAGAGAGGTTACTACATGCAAAATATTTCCCAAAATCATTCTAAACAATTCTTCCTATTACAGATATTTGCCTGGAGATAATTTTTTCTATTAAAATTGAGCATTTGTATACAGAACATAAATATTTGTTACTTAGCAAGCATTATAAAATAACACACATAAAACAAAAATTTTCTCATAGACAAACTATTTTTCCACAACAGTTATTGCGTAAATGTTATTTTATCAGAATCTGGCAACTATCACTTCCTGTACAGGAGCAACATTGGAGTATGAAATCATGCTAGCTTAAAATTTACAAACAAATTCAAGTGCATATTTCTTGCTATTGCATGGAAATAGGAAATCTGTAGGTAGTCTTTGTTCAGTCTTCTGAGGCAAACTTTCACTATCCCTCCCCAAGAATCCATATTATAAAGAATGCAATGCTATGCACCACCACAAACACCTCTGAAGATGGGCTCACTTTATATGAAGAGGAGTTAAATATGTCTAGACGCTTCATACGATGATATTGTGCTACTCGGCAGTCATACATTGTTGCCCAATTTGATTTTATTTGCCTAGCAATGTCGGAATTCACAGCATCGTACATAGTAATATACATATCATCCGTCCCAAAATTTACTCAAATGTGGGGCAGCGATCGAGGACATTTGAGAGCAGCGTGCTCCGTGGCGAATTTTATTTTTGTATTACATACAAACAAGGCAAGAACACTAGGCAACAACTACAATGAACAAATTATTTAGCATAAACCAGCTCATGAATAGGAATGTATAATATTGATCTTTCCCACATAAAATCCGCATCTCCATAACCCATTCAATCTTAAATGTGCGAGAGTTCCATCATAGTAAGTAAATTAATCCAACCACATATGATGAGACCGCTATAATGTGTTGGATTTGTAATTTTGTGACATAATGATGAATATGCAGAAAAATGATTTCATCTGCATCTTCGATATCTGGCGCAAGATCAAGGACCTCGGTTGTCTTGCCATTATAGGCGTATATTATTATTCTTCCCATCCACACCAAGTCCACCCACATAAAGGGAAATCAAAAGGATTCGTGAGGTATTAAGGATCCTCCGAAATCTTCACTAGATCTCCGAAAGTGCTTGATGATTTTTCAGTGAATGCCTCAACCATTGTTGTATGAATCATGAAATGAAATATAGTTTAATTTGGGATAAATGATTGAGCTAGCTAATTTTGAATCATTTCCGGGGAAAATTCCCTCACTGGTCGATGAATAGTATCATATGGTACTTTTATGGTGATAATTATATTTTGTCAGAAAAAAGAAGAGGTAAGTTCGCAGCAAAGCAACTTGTCAACAGAAACAAACTCTTTCTTGTGCGACATCCAACAGTTCAGCGCATCTAGAGTTTCCTTTTGTTTATCGACTTGTTTTGCTTCTGATCTGGCTACAAGGATAAATAATCTCTTTGTCTTAAAAAAAGACTTTAATCTAGTAAATCAGATAATACTTCTCTCATGTAAAGGCATTTTTTCGTGAAGACTTCCTCAGTTTTAAGGAAATGGTGAAGTGTGACAAAATTTTTAAGACCCATCTCAGTTTCTTTAAATAGATTCAGCCTTTCACTTATGAAACACAAAATTTGCTTAACTTTATTCTCACTGCAACGGTTCGGCTTTATGACAGCTCATGGTGTATTATACACCTCGTTCTACTGTAGATCACACATTGTGAGATAGAACCACTTTATCGCTGTATTCTCGTGCTCAATAAGATCTCTTTGAGCAACAGCTTCTTTTAGTGGAGTAATTTCAATAATATCACAGGGACCTTTGGCTAGCTTGTTGTACATTTGTTCAAGTAGTTGAATTGGAAGATTTGGGCGATGAGGGTGAAATGAGGTGAGAATGTAGCAGCGTGGTAAAGAAAGGGCGGGGAAACGGCAGATCCCTGAGAAAACCCGTCGACCAGCGGCATCGTCCGTCCCTATTCCCAATTGCAAAAATCCGGGAGTGATCCGCCCGGGAATTGAACTCGGTTCGCCTTGGTAGGAGGCGAGCAGTCTAACCGCTCAGCCGCCGCGGCCCCCCCATTTGTGTAGGTGCCTGGTCCATTGCAATATGGCTGAAGTGTCTCTCAGTTCGCTGAACCACAACATTTCCACTCATGAATTCTTTATGAACATTCGGATGTGTTTCACTAAGCCTCGCATGGACTTCTAAGAGAATGCTTCCCCTTCCGGAATAGTTTATTTGTGAAACACGAAAAATAAAGGAAGTATTTTATGAAGCGAAGAAACATGAAGTACCCAGTTTCATTGCCTGTCGGCACGAATCGTATCTCGTAGAATAGGGAATACACGTCGTGAAGTTGGGTGTGACCTTGAAAGGTGACTTTGACTATGGGTGTAATCCGAGTAAACTAAGATGACTTCAAACCCAAACATTAAAATAATTGTTAAATAAATTATTAAATATTAAAACTAACTTATTAAATAGTTTAATTCTTGGTGATATCTCGCTCCGACTAGCGTCTTGAAATTCATTTAGGTATTTAAAACATTTTAGTGATATTAATTTCCGAATTTTTAGAAAATATGGAACTATTATATTGTAGTTCTATCATTTTCCTTCTTCGGGTTGGAACTTGCATAGTGTCGAGTGACATCGCATTGATGTCTTATGTTTGTCTTTCGTTCTGTGATTTTATAGCGCTTACATGTGGTTAAGTTAGAGGCATCTCATCTATACTACTAATAAGAAAGAAGTTGGTATTGCCTTCGCTGGATTTCTTAGCTTTCAGTTTCGTTAACCTGTATCATCGCCAAGAGTAAAGTTTCTTCAACCATCATCCTGTAAGCAATATTCACGTCAAAGAATTGAGAATACGAGTGGATAAAGGTGTTATGTCACAATAGCAAAAAAGAAAGACATTCCCCGACTTCCCCTTAATAAATGTTTTATGTAGCTATCTTTCACATAACATCATCGTAAATCTGAGAAACGCAGGGAGACTCTTGGCTTGTCAGTGCATGAAGAGCATATGTCACGCTGTTCTGCATTCGACGTCATTTAACTCGGAACCTAAATGTCGTAGCGAGTTTTGTGCTGACAGCTTCGTAGCGATCCACACTGCTCTCCATCGCCATCCACAGCCAATATTCGAGGAAAAAATTGTCCCTCTTTTAAAGGAATGTGCAATTACTTAACTAGATTGATTAAGAATGTAGTTAAAAAATTATCCTGGAAGATGATAAATACGAAATTNGAATGTGCAATTACTTAACTAGATTGATTAAGAATGTAGTTAAAAAATTATCCTGGAAGATGATAAATACGAAATTGTGTAACTTATACGTGCTGTGTGAGTGAGAACGTAGTGAATTACTGCCTCGAAGAAGTCAATGATATTCGAGCTTTTAAAACATAACAACACGTTTCTCTGCACATATTCGCGATTTCNCTTTTAAAACATAACAACACGTTTCTCTGCACATATTCGCGATTTCGGAAATATAGTGACAGGGTGTTTTAAGAAGATCGTTCTATAAAAATACGTAGTTCATATTTATGTAGGCATAGTCTGCGGTGAGAAGACTACAGCCACGCATTAACAAGCTGGACTCATCGAGTGTCTCGGCACGTACTGAGTTCTGAGGACGTGTTGGAAAACAAAAAATCCATCAAAGATCATCAGTGATAACGGTTAGTTGACGTGAGCTGTACTGGTGATTTTACAATTACACATTCCGAACATATCAACAGGACGAACGCTGAGATCGAAGCCAAATTTCATTCCAGCACACTTGAGCTCACGACGACGCCGTTGCGCGGAATCTAGCTCTTTTAAGGAGAAACTCCGTCTATCCCATTGAACATTGAACCCTTGAACCAAATGGTGAAGTGTGTACTAGAAAGAGAGGCCAAAGAAGAAAAAGAGCAACGCATCGACATACTAGATATGTGAGCGATCTTCCACTTGCATCATTAGTCTGAGCGCCAACAACAAGAAACGTATGACNAAACGTATGATACATGTCCTACAGTATTAACGACATGGACAACTGGATAACGTGAACCACATCTACTCGACGTCATCTCGTGCGCCAGAACCAACAGTGTTATACTACTTCGTAGCTAATGCAAGGAAACATTTTCTCGTACCTACTTTTACTGAACCTTGCTAATAAAGAATTCATTGAAATTTTACCGATGCTTACTTTTTAAATAAAGCATATAATGAGTATTGACGAATGAGGCATAGTTCATAAAATTATTACAGCACATTATGATTTACGCATTGTTACACTATTTACCAAAATATAGTGTTTTAAAATCGGGTGAACTTAAAATATTTAAATGAGCTCGCTATATTTAATCTTTATCATGAAATTAACAGAACAAATAAAATATTATGCTTCTGCTATACTCCCCTTACACTTTAATTCCGAATATAGGTATATTAAACATTACAAGGTTATTAAATTCTTAATATTTTTCCTTGGAGTAATTTTTTAAATTGTTTGAACGTTAAGGGTTTTCACTTTGTCATAGTCTATAGATATATAATAAAGATGGCTGCCGGCTCCTGGTAACAGCCAATTNCGTTAAGGGTTTTCACTTTGTCATAGTCTATAGATATATAATAAAGATGGCTGCCGGCTCCTGGTAACAGCCAATTATGATTGTTGACTTCGCTGCCTTAACTGTCGAGCTACCGGCAGGAACATCCGATAACTGCCGAGTAGAACCGAACGAGNTTGTTGACTTCGCTGCCTTAACTGTCGAGCTACCGGCAGGAACATCCGATAACTGCCGAGTAGAACCGAACGAGGAACTGCTATCACCCATTTTAAGAGCGCGGGAGAATACTTTTATTCTATTTATTTGATTTCACTAAAAGTAATGCCGGGATACATAAAAAACACACTTTTTATGCCGTACTGGGGATTAGAACAGCGGATAATCTGAACTGTAAGATGCCGTCGTGCATATCAGCTTTGCGAATTCGTGTTACATAAATATTTTTATACGAAAATAAGTTGAATTAAACATTACAAAGAATAAAATTTTTCCAGTGTTCGGTGATACATATTCGCAGAGGAATGCAAAATCTAAAATAAAATTTCCATTTAGAATTTAAGTTGCTATTGAAATTTCAAAAGAAGTTTATTTATTCAAGCAATTTTGACACTTTAAATTATAATTTAATATTTAATTAAATTTCTAAACTTTTTTGATGATTATTAAATATATTTTCTAATGACTGCAAATTGTTACTATCTGTTAAATTATTTGAACTACTTGTCGCATTAAGAAAGTTTTGGTGTAAAGAACGTATTAATATTTTATAATAAAATAAAGTATGACAATATTAATGTATTGCGCAATTTACTTTAAATCTTGAAATTGGATAAACCTGTTTTACATATAGCATTTTAAAATAACTTTTCCAAATTAGTCAACTGTAACCAGTTATAAATATGAATCAAGAAAATTTTACCTAATTACTAATCCAAACGAATATAAGCAGATTAACATCGTGTGTAGCAAATTTACGTAATTAACAGTTATATGCAGATTCAAACCACCACATTCAAGAGAATCACAAAGTATCAGCTCCAAGCTAGTTGTATCTTTGTGAAACGAGGGCCAGGTTGCCAAATTGCGAAATGTTAAGTTATTTGTGTGATGTACGGGACCGTTCTAGCCCGTTGTGTGTGGGAAGAAAGGAGAGAGCTGAAAGCCGGGTGGCCGGATAATGCGACGCGGCTTCCAGAGGGTCAACGTCATTAATCATGAAATCAATTTCTGCTCGAGGAATCATGTCTACTGACATGATCAGGCGGCCGACGAGCGCCATCCATAATAATCTCCCGGGCGAAAGGTAAAAATCCTCGCCGGCGACGTCTAGTAACAGGAACCAGCTTTCAGTGGGTGACATTACAATGTCATACAAAGTATCATTATATTAATTAAAAAACCTGACAGATTGGATACAAAATTAATTAATTTCATGAATAACTTGGTTTAGTGAGAACAAAAATTTACTTTTTTTTTTTCCTTTCCCGTTTCTACATGGCGTTTGTGTTCCACAAAACTGTGGCTGTCATGTGGGCCCGGTGTATTTTTTATTTCGGTTTAGTTAATGCACGATGCCGCTAGACACGGGTCGTTTTAATTTTCGGATAAAAAAATGTCGCTGTCCTTACCTGCCATTTGCATGCGGTATTTTGTGCTGATATTGTGCCTGGTGTATGAATAAAATAAATTATTTTAATCGTATGAGGACGTTACAGTGTTTGCGTAACGTGTTTCAAGTATTTTTTTTCTCTTATTGCAATTTAAAACGTGTGCAATATATGAATTAAAACTTCTAGTGTCTGAACAAAAATTCTNATTTTTTTTCTCTTATTGCAATTTAAAACGTGTGCAATATATGAATTAAAACTTCTAGTGTCTGAACAAAAATTCTAATCGAGTTTTAAACAAATCTTTACCATGCAAATTTCATACCCTATTCTTCAAATTATATACAATACTAAATTATATTACCAAAAATGCTCGGAAATTTATTTAAAAACATAAAAATTATTCATTATTATACATTATTAATATAAAAGCTGATTTTATGCACAGCCAACCAAGAAATCTATAAAACATTTTTCTAGCGAAAAAGTCATGGGCCTCTGTTACTGAAAGTAATTATTAATTTAAATTTGTTATATTAAATGGCCAAAATTTTTACTAAAAATTATTGGAACTGAGATTGCGCATACTTCTGGAAAAGCAAATGTTTCAAGTAAGACGAGGTTCTCATGTCACAGAAAGATTCTTAATTTCCTCAATCCCCTTACATACCCCAGCTTGAAAACCACCTTATTATACGCTGGTAGTTTATATTTTCAGCTTAGGAATTCTTCAAAATGCGATTAGTTTCAAGAGGCAGAGTTTTGACTTCCGCTATGCGAAACATACATCTGGCTATTCAGAAGATTGCCATCCCATTGTGGTCTTATAGCGTTATATGTGACGATGAAGTTGGTTTATTGCAGCCTTTGGTAACAGCGTAGTGATGTAAACTGCGGTGAGAAAAACGGGACGGTTTCCCATCACCGCAGACGTTTATATTTCAGGGACAATTGCCACAAACATATCTTAGTCGGCTACGAACAACACACAAGAGAGACTGGGAAAGAATAACAAACCAGCATCGCCACTAGCTACTGGCCAAATGATTACTCACAGAGACTTGAGTAGAAGTACATTTTTTAAATTGAAAAATAAGTATGATCGTTGAAACATCATGCATTAAACGAATATATGTTGTACAAATACTAAGTATTATGTAGCAGCTCCTTATTAGTTTCAAAATTTACTATGCTTTGTGTGGCCGTAAATATAGGCGTAGCCCTCTCGTGCGTATTTCTTATTTCCAATTCAAATGTAGTTAAGTCTCTTCAATTTCTTTAAATTATTTCAAAATGTTTAAATTAAATTAATAAACTATTTCCTAACGCCAACTCAGTTNGTCTCTTCAATTTCTTTAAATTATTTCAAAATGTTTAAATTAAATTAATAAACTATTTCCTAACGCCAACTCAGTTGGAAGAACATGAAACCTCAGTTGAGGGCTCCGTAGGCATACAAGTAGAGCATCTTTAACTAACTGATGATCCAAGACTGCGTAATATAAGCCAAATTAGTTTCTCAAAAATCATTATTATTTTTACAGGCGTAGTCTCTGTGTCAAAAATTCAACATACTTATCTTAACATAAATCTTGATCTCTCTAACATATATTGGTATCATCTGTAGCTGGTCCCGCTAGTCGTGGGCCTTAGTCTTCCCTCGCTAGGCTTCAGAGCCTCAGGTACGTAACTAGAGTCTTTGCCGTACCACATGAAATCGCGGTACCTCAGACTTTAAACATAATCCACGCATGTATCGCGTACGGACTTAAATTATTCCTCTTCAAATTCCGCGTGTCTTCGCCCTAACGGCTGTCTCCATTCCTGTACGGGTCTCAGCCAATTAACCAGCAAAATAAAGTATCTCCCAGGCCGACGACCCACTAGTTCATCGCCTTCCTGATGGGAAAACCAAGNGTCTCAGCCAATTAACCAGCAAAATAAAGTATCTCCCAGGCCGACGACCCACTAGTTCATCGCCTTCCTGATGGGAAAACCAAGATGGCTAAAAGCCTTAAAAACTGCATACTTAAACAACGCCTTTTAACATGGCGCCTATCACGAGGCGGCTACATCATAAAAGTGTGGATGCAGAACACAATCGTATCGTTGTTTATTTGAAATTCCTCTATTCAAAGCAGCCCACATAAAAATTACTTGGTGAATGAAAACAGCAAGACTTAAAATGTAGTTGGATGGAAACACGTTTTATAAGGTTAAAACAACTTGCAGTTAATACTATGAATAAGAGCTGGAGTAAATAAAATTTATCTTCACAAAGNGTCTCTTCAATTTCTTTAAATTATTTCAAAATGTTTAAATTAAATTAATAAACTATTTCCTAACGCCAACTCAGTTTAAAGAACATGAAACCTCAGATGAGGGCTCCGTAGGCATACAAGTAGAGCATCTTTAACTAACTGATGATCCAAGACTGCGTAATATAAGCCAAATTAGTTTCTCAAAAATCATTATTATTTTTACAGGCGTAGTCTCTGTGTCAAAAATTCAACATACTTATCTTAACATAAATCTTGATCTCTCTAACATATATTGGTATCATCTGTAGCTGGTCCCGCTAGTCGTGGGCCTTAGTCTTCCCTCGCTAGGCTTCAGAGCCTCAGGTACGTAACTAGAGTCTTTGCCGTACCACATGAAATCGCGGTACCTCAGACTTTAAACATAATCCACGCATGTATCGCGTACGGACTTAAATTATTCCTCTTCAAATTCCGCGTGTCTTCGCCCTAACGGCTGTCTCCATTCCTGTACGGGTCTCAGCCAATTAACCAACAAAACAAAGTATCTCCCAGGCCGACGACCCGCTAGTTCATCGCCTTCCTGATGGGAAAACCAAGATGGCTAAAAGCCTTAAAAACTGCATACTTAAACAACGCCTTTAAACATGGCGCCTATCACGAGGCGGCTACATCATATTTCACACCTACGTCTTGTGTTAGCATAGCAACAAATAAACAAATTCCTCTATTCAAAGCAGCCCACATAAAAATTACTTGGTGAATGAAAACAGCAAGACTTAAAATGTAGTTGGATGGAAACCCTTTTTATAAGGTTAAAACAACTTGCAGTTAATACTATGAATAAGAGCTGGAGTAAATAAAATTTATCTTCACAAAGAAATAATAAATAAAATAAATACATATTACGTTGGAATACACATTGCAAAAATAACCTGAGATAACTGTGAGGCGTTTCANGAATTAATAAATAAAATAAATACATATTACGTTGGAATACACATTGCAAAAATAACCTGAGATAACTGTGAGGCGTTTCAGTGAGCTTATAAAAGTGCACATTGTTTGGGCTTTGAAGGATCAATCGCTNCAGTGAGCTTATAAAAGTGCACATTGTTTGGGCTTTGAAGGATCAATCGCTTGTCCTCCATGTTCGCCGGATTTGACATCTCTTTACTTCTTTACGTGGACCCGTGTGAAGGACATTGTTAACGCGACTGCTGTAACAAATTGTCAAGGCGTACGGCACAGAACAGGAAATGTCATTGCTGCGATCACGCCGGAAATGTCACAGCGTGCCTCGATAGAAATCGATTATCGATAAGACTACAACGTTACACACATGTAAAAAGAGTGTCAACAAAACTCTCATCTTTTGTGTGTTCTCGGCTGCCAAGACCTCGCTGTTAAGAGCCGCCCAAATCTCTTCACTCACTCTTTTGTGTGTTCCAGTAGACATAATGAGAATAGATACTTTGAATCTCGAATTACAATCCTTTAATTGTCTGAAATTATTTTGCGTACATCCTGTAAATACCGTAGAGGAAATTGTATTGCAGAACGGAATTAATATCTTAACCTTATACAAATGAAATGGTTATTGAAACAAACTGAATATAAGTGGACTACCTAGTATAAATAAATAACTAATAAAAACGATATTCACAAACTTCTAATCAAGTGGTAATGAACTTGTAATATTAACTTCTAGTTGTGGAAGGCTGTTATTTTTATCCGCCCATCAACAGTCAAATCTCACTCAGGTTTCGACGAATCGAGGTATGTAATCGATATGGTCACGTGATTGACAGATGGGCTCAGTGATGGCTCGTTGCGAATCAGGTACCAAGGCTGAAATTTTCACAACTCAGTAAACAGTCATAACAGATATAAGCGACTTTCGTTTCCAAGTTATGAAGACGCCATCCACACGCAAAGACCTGGGTTTGAAACCGCCTGNTTTCGTTTCCAAGTTATGAAGACGCCATCCACACGCAAAGACCTGGGTTTGAAACCGCCTGAGCATTTGTAAAGAGCACCATTTGACGACGTCAGTTTAGATTAGTGCATACTGCCAATCACCTCACCGATTACTTTTACGACACGAAATTCTAGGTGTTAACAATTGTAAGAAATAATTGACATAAGAAGTTAATTAAAACCACATAAGCGTCACGCCTGAGCTTACACGCCTTCATTATGGTGAATAATATCAAAGTAACGAGCCTGGCCGCTCTGTCAAAATTTCGCCTTCATATATATTTCGCAATAAAACTTGACAATGATATACATCCGTCACATTTTCACAGCAAGAAAAATAGATAAAATAATTTTTAATGTATTTGAAAATGTGTCACACTGCCAATTTTTTTTACCAGGCGACTATAGTCTGATTTTTAATTTGAAAATTATTTTCGTAAGCAATATACCTACCACTGTTGTGTTTTCATGCAATCCACTATGTATGAAATGAAGCGAATGTTGTGATTCATTTCCACTTCTTAAATAAATTTCAATTTTATTCATTAAATATATCACTTGCACAATGAAATTGAATGCCTCTTGAGTTTTCAATATTATTGTGCAATGCGCACTTCTAATAATAGCGTTTAAGCTCAGAGAACTTCAACATATATTAATTATCCTCATAACATTAAATCGTTTCCAGCGTTTTAAAGTTTTTTCAAGTGGGAAGCGTTTTATTTAATCATGCGCGATTTTAATTGGCAGAGCTGGAGAAACATTAAATACTTTTTACGACCACTCCAATATTCAAAATGTTTGATGCAGACTAGGTTCATCCAATTTTTACAGATAAACATCGCAGGAACATTGACATTTCGATAACGTATGAACAATCCAACTTTTTTTGACCAACTTTATTTAGAGCAGTTTGACAGAGCCTTAAGATATTTATTTGCTTTACATTTTCTTGAAAGAGAAGTTTTAGAGTGTGACTGGAGCTTCAGGTATTTGCTGTAAGTTTCCTATCTGGAAAGCTGTATAGTATCTCATATGTGCCAGTGGCACCATTGCACGGANCCGGAAAGCTGCATAGTATCTCATATGTGCCAGTGGCACCATTGCACGGAAAGCAAAGTAAATTACGCCAACCGTCACTTCTTTTTTTTCTGTACTTGCTTAGTGGTTGGTTTTTTTCTTTGTTTCGTGGCAAACCACAGGCCCTTCACGCAATTTCTTGCCCCCCCCCGCACCAGCGCCCTTTCTGGGTAGTACGGAGGTGCGTGATGTTCCCCATTCGTAGTTAAGATCTTCTTCCTCCTGGAAAACTCTTTGTGGATTACATTACAAGATAATATTGCATACTAACTACGCCAAGTTGCCCAGAATGTGAGAGCAGCTTGGACCACCCACAATTCACTCTGACTGCACTAGTAGCTGGGGGGTCGGTTTCTTGTCATCCTATTATACTGGTCAAGAAGTTATGACAACACAGCAGGACTAGACTATAGCACATTCCCGCCTCATGCAGACAAAGCTTATCCGAGTCTAGAAAATTACACCAGAGGGACATTCGCCGCATTGGTGCGCCCTCAGTTTAATAATAGTTTGTATGAGAACTATTTTTTTACTAGGCATTACCAATATACATATTTTCTCCCTGTTTTCGTTCTCATTAGTTACATATTATTAACAGCTCCATTAAACAAAATATGAGATTTTTTTTTTTTTAGTAACAAATATAAAATGATTGGGTACGCTTCATATTTANACTGCACTAGTAACTGGGGGGTCGGTTTCTTGTCATCCTATTATACTGGTCAAGAAGTTATGACAACACAGCAGAACTACACTATAGCACATTCCCGCCTCATGCAAACAAAGCTTATCCGAGTCTAGAAAATTACACCAGAGGGACATTCGCCGCATTCGTGCGCCCTCAGTTTAATAATATTTTGTAGGAGAACTATTTTTTTACTAGGCATTACCAATATACATATTTTCTCCCTGTTTTCGTTCTCATTAGTTACATATTATTAACAGCTCCATTAAACAAAATATGAGATTTTTTTTTTTTTAGTAACAAATATAAAATGATTGGGTACGCTTCATATTTAGAAAACAATAAAGCACGTCATGCATAAGATGATTTTTCAAAATTTTGATTCAAAACGTGTAAAGAAACGGGGAATAGGCTATACCTCTACTTTGTTTGTATGCGTTTCAAATGCATCCGCGAGTGTTGGAACTGCCAGCTAGGAGGTGGGCTGTGGACCTGTTGTGAACCTTCTCTGCCTGTATTCCGGTACTTCAGTCTGTAAACTTGTCATACCATTACAATCTATCATTATACATGGCGGGGCCACGGTGGTGTAGTGGCCAGACTACTCGCATCCCATCTAGACGAACCGGGTTCCAGTCCCGGATTTTCNATAGGCTATACCTCTACTTTGTTTGTATGCGTTTCAAATGCATCCGCGAGTGTTGGAACTGCCAGCTAGGAGGTGGGCTGTGGACCTGTTGTGAACCTTCTCTGCCTGTATTCCGGTACTTCAGTCTGTAAACTTGTCATACCATTACAATCTATCATTATACATGGCGGGGCCACGGTGGTGTAGTGGCCAGACTACTCGCATCCCATCTAGACGAACCGGGTTCCAGTCCCGGATTTTCAGATTTGGGAATCGTGGCGGACGATTTAGATGGTCGGTGGGTTTTCTCTGGGATCTCCCGTTTCCCTGGACCTTGCATTCCGGCGCTGCTCCGTACCTCACTTAGCACTCATCGGCTAGTCGATTCCGGGCAATCTTCTACACTCGGCTAAGCTTTGTTTGCATCAGGCGAAGGAATATCTCGGAAGTAGAACTTGAGTAGGGCTTCAGGAAAGGTGCTAGTGATCGTGAATGGACAATACGTATCGGAGGATGTACAGTGTTCGCGGCGGGGTTCGACTCGCTAGTGCAGTGGAGTGTAGATATCTGGGCGGCACGTAACGAGGTTTCGATAGCCGACGAGGATGAAGCGAGGCGAGTGCGAAGTGGAACTGGAATGCACGGGTGGGGAGAAACGGGAGATCG
>NQII01002540.1:328889-351111 GCA_002778355.1 Clitarchus hookeri | reverse complement strand
GATAATATTCCAAGGAATTCCATGCACATTAAGAAACAAGTTGCGATTTTCTGCGTAATCTGTAGACATACTCTTTGTCAAATCTAGATATGGCACCGGTCTAGTTATATAACAAACATTCATGCCTAGTAGGGTAACATATCCAAACTCAAGTGGATATTTTTCCCCGTTATATCTGCCAAATTTAAAATCAGTAACTAAAGTTCTTGCCAAATCAACATTTTTTAACTCGTCGTGTTTTCGCGGCCGCCTAACATTTTTGTTTTTTTTATCATAGTCACTGGAAAATCCCGAACTTAGAGAGTCAGTTAAATACTCAACAGTCTCTTTCTTCTTCACTCTTTTGTTGAGAGTAGCGTCGTTGAAGTTCCATTTTCTTTTCCCTGTTAAATTAAATACTTGTCCTTCTTCGTCATCATCTGTTGAAGAAGACCATCCCCATTTATTTTTACAAAAATTTAAATTTCTTGGTGTAGTCAAACAAGTGTCATCATCACAGGCTTTTGTTGAGTGTGGTAGTTGCTGCTGCTGGGGCTGGCGTTGAGGTGATTCCAACTCACCGCCGGAAAGAGACCCTTGTTGTAACTGTAGTTGAGGTGATTCCAACTCACCCTTGGAAAGAGGCTCTTGTTGTAACTGGAGTTGAGGTGATTCCAATGTAGCATCGGAAGATGGTCGTAGTTCCTGGAGTTGAAGTTGAGATGATTTCATAAGATGATCCAACTCATTGTTCTTTAATTTCAAAAGATACTCCAACTCATTGTTCTTTAAAGTATCTAAATCTAAAGATTTATCATGCTCCAATTCATTGTTCTTTAAAGTATCTAAATCTAAAGATTTATCAATATCAAATTGACTAAACATCTCATCTTCGTTATCCGATATAAAAATAGCAATTTCATCATCATTGAACTCAGTCATCACTCGAAAAGTATTTTTTCCACGTGCTTGAACACACAAAATCAAAGTACTTGCTGTCACAACAGGTATACAACTCGTAGAACTACACACCACAGGACTCCTATATATACGGGCTATCTAAAGAAGAGAATATTTTTTTTATAAGACAAAGCATTGCTTTCCCCCTCCTTCCCTGTTCAATATGTATGGTGTTGCTCAGTTACTTTTTTCTCCATTTCTAAAACCTGAGTTTGCTGAAGAGCTTGTGAGATCACCAAAAACTATCTTGATTTTTTCCGCATTATACACTTTGTGTAATACTGCATTTTTATTACAACATATTGAAGATTCTGATGGAATGTTTTTATTAGCAATTGAATGTTTATTATCGTCATTGCGTAATAAACGAAAAAAAATAACATCGATTGAAATCTTAAACCTAATCAAAGATGACTACGCTCGACACCCAAACGATGTGAGAAAAAATATTTCTATGGTAATGAATGTTCTTAATAAACAGTCAGCATTTNTCGACACCCAAACGATGTGAGAAAAAATATTTCTATGGTAATGAATGTTCTTAATAAACAGTCAGCATTTGATGTACCTGAATAGGCTGAAACTTTAATGACCCCCGAAATGCACCATGGGTGGAGAGGGTAGAAATCGGCTTTAATGTGGATATGGCTGCATTTAATGTTGGCTGGTGAAAATAATTGTACGAAAAAAAACCATCATTCCAATCTTTATCAGAGTTTACTAGAAAAATTGGATTTCTTTATACTATGTTCCATGTGTTTTGATGGATATAGAAATAAGAAAATAATACTTAAAACACTTGTGGAAAATAGTTTTCCATTAGATTATATATGTGTACTTATTCATTCTAGCACCGAAGATAAAAATAATAACCCATTAATTTACAATAATCCGGCCGTGATAATTTTATTAACATTAGAGTATCGGCAATTGAAATTACGTATACTGGGCCGAGAGGAAATACAAAAAACCCGTTTTATCTCCATAAACGAAATTACTTGGCGAGAGGCTATTTCAAACAACGATGACAATGACAAAATAGATGATGAATTTGTTAAATGTAAGCAACCTCCATGCCAAGAAAATTTGAGTGAGTTTATTAAAATATACAAAAGTATTTTTTCAAAATAAGGCATGTATATTTACATTTTGTTTGTGAAAATTTTATTTAAGCGTACCTGTTTGCAATTTTTACAACAATTAACCAAGTCAATTTCATGTAAATATGTAAAAAATTATTTGCAAATTTCAATCCGAAATGATCAATTACTGTTACAGGGGTTACTGTTCGAAAAAAGGTTAAAGTTACTCATTTCTTGGCAGGAGAATGCGAAAAAATTATTCTCCAATAAAGAACACCGAGATGAATCATTTATGAGATTAATATTCGAAATGCGAAAAAAAAATGACAAATATTGGAAACAAATCACACAAGACAAGATAGAATATTTATCATCATCTGGGCTCTATTATTTTGGAAAAGGTTCATTTCTCAGCTGTCTTAATTGCGGTGATTTAATTTGTGATGTAAAAAGGTCAAATTGCAATCATAAATGTAGTTGTAATTGGTAAAAAGGTACTATTGTTGTCTTTTTTTTCTCTCATTCTAACAAAATATAACTGGATATATTTTTTTTTATTTAATATATCTTGGTATATAAGAAAAAACTAAATATTATTTCTTCCAGTCAAGCATAACATGTCCTTACTGTCGGACGAGACCAACGAATATTTGCGGAATAATCTCGAGCATTTGTATTCTGCATTTCTAGCAAAGGAATACGGCCCGAACTTTTTTTTGTATACCGCATCTATCAACATTTTTGTTTCATTTTTGTTCGTGAGCATTCTGATATACGTTTTATTTCAGAAAAAAAATTATTAACTTGAGCAAGATGGACGATAATTTGGAACAAATTGGGAAAATTGTCAAGCGTATCGAAGAAATTAGCCGGGAGACCATCGATGCTAATTTGGATCACATCATCATGCAGCTCGTGGGTCGGTATGACATCAAATATGGTCGAAATAAAATCATTTCCATTGTCGGATCCAGTGAACTCGGTAAAATCACTCCACAAGAAGTTTCACCCTTCGGTTATGATCTGTTATTAAAATGCATTTTTGCCCATTGGTCGATAAAAAAACAACGAGGGGCCGAGTACGACTGTGGGTTGGTTGCTCAAAAAAAAAGTATGGTTTACCAACGCATAATTTTAGACTTTGATGTCAACAAAGAACACAATTTCGACGCGTATGAAGAGAATCTCGTTTGGCGCGACCGTGTGATTGAGTTTGTCGAGAATTTTACCATCGACATGTTCCCATTTTATGTCAAAGGAACGTGTCTAGTGACAAACCGACCCGAAAAAGCTAATTTTCACCTAATTTTACCCATCGTGATGGATTTTGTTAGCACCCATGTTTTTTTTTCACATTTAACTCGCATCTATACGCAATCTAATGAAGGGCTAACATTAAAGTTTGTGTTGGACAATCCAGCACAATGTTCTTTACCAACCGCTCGAGATCATATTCCAAAATGGCTGAGCTCGTATAACCATTTTAAAAAACTAAGTCCCATCAACATATGGACATTAAAAGATGAACTCGTTTCTTTCGTTCCTATTTACGATCCCTTCAAAGAAGGTGAAGCTATTGTCGTTTCTATAACTTGCAATTTATCGCGAGAAGTTTTCTCTTTAAAACTTGATAAGACCAATAAATATGTTAGGAAGTATACCTTCATTGACCAAACGGTCCGCCAAATGCGAAATGACGAGGAATTTAATACAGTAAATAGTCATCGGGCGCAAACTCAAACTATTTACAGTGATGATGATAACGGTAGCTATTATGGGGAAGAGGTGCCGATATCTGATGGCTGGGTGAGGTCATCCATTGGGTCAAGTAATTATGAATTTGGATTTGAATATATCGGCGCGTATTTCGTTGTGTGTATTGATGGTGAAATTACTCATGAAGTTGAAAATCTAAGTCGAATCGATGATGAAAATGTAGTAACTGAGATGTATGAACTGTATCGAGTTAGCACGGTTGAGACTAATTTTCAATTCGAGACAAACCAATTGGAGAACACATTATTCAATGTTGAAAATTTAGATATTTCGTCCGATGTGATATTTTCCGAATATGTATTGGGAAGTGCTGAATTCCAGGTTCCTTTTTATAATCGCGAGTTTTATCCATTTAGTAAAAGTCAAATGTACGTCATTGATCGTTTCGAGGCGGCAATACAACAATCCGACATTGACTTCGATCATTACAAGGAAAACTTCATGCATGCGCTTATCGAGGGATTATCTGGCGAAAATCCAAATTATTTTTACATAACCTATCTTTGCTATATGCACTATTGTCAAGCAAATAATATCGAAATTAAGAATACTAACCTTATTGACGAAGTAATTGAATGGCAAAAAAAGTGGACTTTGAATAAACGCCAACAACAAAGGCAGCCTCCACGGAATGATAAAAATAAATATTCTCAATGTGGTTTGAAACGAAAAAAAGATGCATTGTATGGCGGAGGTAGCGAATATGAATGTGAGTACGACTAGGATAGTGTTTATCCTCCGCGAAAACGAATATATCAACCTATGTCTTCTTCAACATCAAGTAATATTATATTAGAAACATTTAAACAAAATTATGACTGGTTTGTCTTTATTTTATCAGAGATGTTGAATCGTGGCTATACGACGAGTGTGCTGTCATTGCTTGTTCGCTATATTGATAGCAAAAATTTGATAAAGTTGATTGGTTGTGTGTTTAAATTTTTCAACCCGAATCGGTACGCAAAATTCATCTTAAGTGGTTGGTGTCTTCACGAAAATATAATCAATCACTTGTACATAGAATTCTACAAAACTGACGTGTTCTATTTTTTACTTTCGTCTCTATCTCAACCCCCTCTTGATTGGATAAATTTACTCAATTCATATAAATATGTAATTTTTGGTGAATCCAATAGTCATGAGGGGGAAGATAAAGAGGATTCGTCTTCAAACAATAAAAAGAAATCACTTTCATTGGCTGCTCGCAAAGCAATTAATTTCTGCTTTTCCGACAATTTGTTGGTAAGGCGATGTGGTAACTTGGTGCTGTTATTTAGTAATGGAAGTTTTTCGATTGTTAGCGAAAGTGAATTACCTATCAGTCTTGAAATATCTGAATATGAAGTGGTCCTTGACCATCTGGGCTATCAAGTCTTTCGCGATGGGTATGTTATCAATCCATTACTAAATGTATTCGAAGCAGCTTCACCTTCCCTGACTTGTTTAGTGGCTATCAAGCACCGTTATGATATTCCCAAACCACTGATATCCCTTGTCCATTTTCCTCGTATTCAAGATCAGTGCTTCGATATCTACCTTAAGCTGCCGCATTTCCTATTGCGGTTACAATACAACAAGTTGATGGTGATGTTACTTTGCCCGATATTTTCAAATGTAGTGGCTAAGCAATATGCTTTGATTGAACCNGCCCGATATTTTCAAATGTAGTGGCTAAGCAATATGCTTTAATTGAACCCGATTTTAAACCCCTGAAATACATCGATGAAAAATTTGTGGTAACGTTTAATGATCTGACATTGAACTGCCAATGGCCTCCCGCACTCGTCGAAAATTTGAAGCTCATTTCCGGCACAAAATTGGCAATTGCTTTCAAGATGTTTGTCTACTTGCTGTATAGTTTGACTCAAAAANGGTGCTGTTATTTAGTAATGGAAGTTTTTCGATTGTTCGCGAAAGTGAATTACCTATCAGTCTTGAAATACCTGAACATGAAGTGGTCCTTGACCATCTGGGCTATCAAGTCTTTCGCGATGGGTATGTTATCAATCCTTTCTAAATGTATTCGAAGCAGCTTCACCTTCCCTGAATTGTTTAGTGGCTATCAAGCACCGTTATGATATTCCCAAACCACTGATATCCCTTGTCCATTTTCCTCGTATTCAAGATCAGTGTTTCTATATCTACATTAAGCTGCTGCATTTCCTATTGCGGTTACAATACAACAAGTTGATGGTGATGTTACTTTGCCCGATATTTTCAAATGTAGTGGCTAAGCAATATGCTTTGATTGAACCAGATTTTAAACCCCTGAAATACATCGATGAAAAATTTGTGGTAACGTTTAATGATCTGACATTGAACTACCAATGGCCTCCCGTGCTCGTCGAAAATTTAAAGCTCATTTCCGGCACAAAATTGGCAATCGCTTTCAAGATGTTTGTCTACTTGCTGTATAGTTTGACTCAAAAATACTCAGTGAACTTGAAACGAGTTACTCCATTTTTACATTCAATTTTTGGGCACCACATGCCAAAATTACTCGGTTTGCCCAACTTCATTTTCGACTCGAAGAACGTCCTTCAGTTTTGTGATTTAATAAAGAAAGGTGTAAAAAATAAAAATAGTTTTATTAGTAAAGAAGGAAACTCGGATGACGAATATGATTTTTCCACGGAAGCCGAGTATGGTACCATCAATGATGGAGATGAAAGAATGCCCACCTCGTTCAACACCTCGTAGTCTCTGAATTCTTTTTATGTCGCCATTGAGAATTTTTTGCGAGTAAAACGGAAAAAATATATCGCTCAAGATAATGCTAAACAAACAACGGCATCTTTGGTAAAAGATGCTTTCCAGGTTTCCTCGCCTTCACTTCCCGGGGATTGCCAAAATAAAAATGAGTCTCTCTTTCGAATATCTCAGTTAATGGACTCGGTGTCGGCGATGGGAGATGGAAACGAGCCGCTTAGCGAAGACAATTTCGGGTTCGTAGTGCAAAATTTGGAATTTGGTGATGGGGGCTGGGTAGAATCTTCCATTGAATTAATTGAGTTCGAAGACGGATTCATTTGCAATGCATTTGTTATATTTTCATGGTTATTACGTATGGGGTTTCATAATTCCTATATAAATGGACCTTTTTTTCGATATTTATACGAAAATCGTTTCGAAATATACGACGAAACAAAACAATTTGTTGTCAAGTACACCGGCCAACCTGTGTATATGAATCATGTAAAAGACCTTGCTAATTTACTACGTTCGTTTTGCGAAAATTCACAAGTTCATCTTCCCATTAGCATCGAGCCGAGGATCGAGTGGCGTCATCTCGAAAAACTTTACGATAGGTACAAATACTTAAATGTCTACCCAAAAACATATCAAACTACGCCGGAAGAGGATGTATTACTTACAGAGTACTTAGATCATGTGTATATTGGATTCGCATCAATGATTTTATATGGGGAATTCAACATGGATCTGATGGTCACTTTAATGAAATTCATGGCATCTTTGAATTTCCGAGGCAATCAGTTGCGAATGTCCCTACTACTTTATGGCAAGACTGGTGCAGGAAAAAATATATTTTCAGATACTCTTTTAAAATTACATAACACAGGTACACCAAATCACCTCGCTTTGAATTCGGCCAAGATACCACACAATGATCATGATCCTTTATCTGTTGCCCTGAGTCACAATACGTGTGTTTGTATCGACGAATTAGATTCATTCAATTCCAGTCGCTTCAAAGTGCTTTGTAACACTGGTTGTATATCAACACGCTTTATGTATTCGAATAAATCGGTTGAATTACCAATAACAGCCAAACCCGTTATTANGCTTCAAAGTGCTTTGTAACACCGGTTGTATATCAACACGATTTATGTATTCGAATAAATCAGTTGAATTACCGATCACAGCCAAACCCATTATTACGCGACAAAAAATGCTTTCAGTTGTCGATATGGCAGTAATGGGACGATTGCTTCCAATTATGAAACGCTTCCAATACANTATGAAAAGTTTCCAATACGTTCAATTCAATCCCAATAACCCTTTGGTTGATCGTTTGCTCGACAAAGTCGAATTGGGTAATCACAGTAAAGCGACCCGGCTTTTAGGTGGTATATTATTGACACAGCGCGTACCAGAATTTACATCAGGGCAAGATATTTTAGGAATCCATCTTCTTAATACATTGTTATTTATCAACTTGTTTTACTATAAAACGAATAGGCCGGTTTCTATGACTAAACCTTCGTACGTCGATGCAAAGTACCAAAAATGTGTGATAAATTCACACATAACTTCTAAATTCTTTTCGACTGTAAAAATTCGTGTGTCCAATGAAAAAATGTCGGAAAGACGGCTGAAAGAATTTATTCAAATGTGGTATGAAAATAACAAGAATTTGTTCCCTGAAACCAAATTTAATGATTTTTATCAAGAAGTACGTGATGAATTGGACAAGCATTTTGATAAAACGGACCGAACCTACAATATATTATTGTCACTTCCAAAAATGTAATATATACTGCTTTTGTAAATAACTCAATTTTATAAACTTCAAAAAAAGCGTAAATATAAATATTAACGAAATGATAACATATTTTATTCATTATAAAAAAACGTATTATTGCAAGAGACTCGAAACTCTATATCATTTATTTGTATTAACAATTTCACAAAAAAATCTATACTTTCCATATATTTTACTTTTTTAACACAAACTATTATAATTTTGTAATTCACTATACACAAAACCATCAAATTTTACATTTTTCATAAATATGTACCAAATTTATAAGACATTTTTACTTTGTCAATAATCTCTGTCAAAGTGTAAAGTTTTTTTTTTGATAAAACATGAAGTTAATGAGATTGATATATTTTGGTATTTGCACTGCGTAAAAAAAAAAGAAAAAAAAAGACAATGCCCGCACTAAAAAAAATTGTGACAACCACAAAATGTTTTGTTAGTATCCACATTACCAAATAATTTTTTTTTGGCGAACAAAATTATTTACTTGTCCCCGCTAAACTTTTGTGGTGAGTAAAAAAATTATTTTGTCAAGAATAAAGCGCATCTTGGTCATTCAAAAAGAAGATTCATCTTCACACACAGGTAAAAACAGTAAATAAACTGCTAAAACGTTTGTGTACGAAGAACAACGCGTAGTGAGTGAATGGCCAGATTTCGAGAATTCACCGTCTGTGCGAATCCTACATCGACATCTTATTCCCTTAAGGCTAAATGCAGAAATTTTTTGTTTTCTTGTCATAGTTTCATATTCAGAGTAATAACTAGCATAATAGGATTATAGATTATAGAAAATTTACANTACGTTCAATTCAATCCCAATAACCCTTTGGTTGATCGCTTGCTCGACAAAGTCGAATTGGGTAATCACAGTAAAGAAATCCGGCTTTTAGGTGGTATATTATTGACACAACGCGTACCAGAATTTACATCAGGGCAAGATATTTTAGGAATCCATCTTCTTAATACATTGTTATTTATCAACTTGTTTTACTATAAAACGAATAGGCCGGTTTCTATGACTAAACCTTCGTACGTCGATGCAAAGTACCAAGAATGTGTGTTAAATTCACACATAACTTCAAAATTCTTTTCGACTGTAAAAATTCATGTGTCCAATGAAAAAATGTCGGAAAGACGGCTGAAAGAATTTATTCAAATGTGGTATGAAAATAACAAGAATTTGTTCCCTGAAACCAAATTTAATGATTTTTATCAAGAAGTACGTGATGAATTGGATAAGCATTTTGATAAAGGTGATCGAACCTACAATATATTATTGTTNATATACTGCTTTTGTAAATAACTCAATTTTATAAACTTCAAAAAAAGCGTAAATATAAATATTAACGAAATGATAACATATTTTATTCATTATAAAAAAAACGTATTATTGCAAGAGACTCGAAATTTTATATCATTTATTTGTATTAACAATTTCACAAAAAATATATACTTTCCATATATTTTACTTTTTTAACACAAACTATTATAATTTTGTAATTCACTATACACAAAACCATTACATTTTACATTTTTCATAAATATGTACCAAATTTATAAAACATTTTGACTTTGTCAATAATCTCTGTCAAAGTGAAAAGTTTTTTTTTTTGATAAAACATGAAGTTAATGAGATTGATATATTTTGGTATTTGCACTGCGTAAAAAAAAGGAAAAAAGACAACGCTCGCACTAAAAAAAAATTGTGACAACCACGAAATGTTTTGTTAGTATCCACATTACCAAATAATTTTTTTTGGCGAACAAAATTATTTACTTGTCCCCGCTAAACTTTTGTGGTGAGTAAAAAAATTATTTTGTCAAGAATAAAGCGCATCTTGGTCATTCAAAAAGAAGACTCATCTTCACATACAGGTAAAAACAGTAAATAAACTGCTAAAACGTTTGTGTACGAAGAACAACGCATAGTGAATGGCCAGATTTCGAGAATTCACCTTCTGTGCGAATCCTACATCGACATCTTATTCCCTTAAGGCTTAATGCAGAAATTCTTTGTTTTCTTGTCATAGTTTCAGATTCAGAGTAATAACTAGCATAATAGGATTATAGATTATAGAAAATTTACATTTTAACGAGTTTTAAAAAAAATGTGTGCATAATTACAAAAAGTCAAGAAGATATTTATATTTTATCAATAAGTTTCTGGCTTTTTTGCAAGCAGGAAATAACACACAGTGAAAAATTTGATACAAAAAGTATTAAACAACTAGAAAGCTGTAATTTTTCTGTAAACCATTTCCAGTAATACCTCTAAAACTGAAATTATGACACGAAAACGAAGAATTTCTGCATAGCAGGCGAAGCCAAGCCTTAAGAATGGCACGGGGGCGACCTTGAAAATCTGCACACCACAAGCAATTCCGAACATTTCTACAACTTTACTATGCCTCGGAATAAAATTCACACGAAAAGGCGATGGATGTTTTTCGTGACAGTAAGACGTTTTGAAATTCACAGAAACTATTTCTGTATGCCTGTATAATTCCAATGAGCAGAATTTATACAATTACGAGTTACTGCAGGTAGTTACGCTGAACTATATCCAGTTTGCAAATTTTTGCTTGCGGCTTTACTACAAAATTTCTGCTGCATTTCACAAAGTTTTTTATTACTTTTCGGAGTGAAATTGTATTTATGTATTTCTTATCGTTGCCCACATACTCACTTGTGCTTAAACAGGAAAAAAAAATATTTTTTTTAGGAATGCACAAAAAAAATACTGTAATCGTGTTTCAAAACAGTAGCAAGTACACTTCAGTGTTAATAACATAAATATTCCGCAAGTTATTACTGTTCTACTTGTTGAAGGGAATCCATATACATTAACTGAAATTGCTCTGTTGAATTATATTTTTACTCTGTAGAAGAAACAGTTTATGAAATGTTATGAAACTTAAAATTATATTTAAGAGACACATTAAAATATGGAGTACGACAGATAGTCCGGCCAAAATCGTCACTTAATAAATACATTGAATGCCTTTACAAGGAGCCACTGAATTTGCTATTCACGGTGTCTTACACATGATCGTCATATATCATATCTCCGGTCTTAAGAAACTTAAATTTTTTATTTCGTTTCTAGTAGGATGCTAGCAGGTTTAAGGTTACATTAAGCATTTTTTTCTGTTATTATCGGCACAACTTCTGTTGCTTGTTGCTTGTAATGCTGATATTTAAAGTCATCCAAAACAAACGCAAGTGTTTTTTTTTCCTATATTAAAATCATTGTAATAGGAAGTTTAATTTGTCATAGCGGTAATCCTCAATTCTGCATGAAAATTATTTTAAAATCTTTTACTTCAAAGATTTTTTAATGATTTAGTTCATAGGCGTGTGTTCAGAATGTGTTTCGGTTATTATTTATTTCGAGATATAGTAATGGCGGTAGTTTAGTTTTATAAAGTGTATTATTTTCATGAATCTTGTCTTTTATCCAAGAGCCTTGCACTTAGATGAGTTGTTATTTTAGCAAACAAATTTTCATCAGCTTTCGTTAACACAAAAACCATTCATTCAACAAAGTATTTTTTTCTGGCTTAACTATTTTAATAAGCTTAAAAGTGATTTCGTCAACTAAAGTGACAATGCTATGAAATGAAGAAAATCAGTTTCTTTTGAATTTAATATTGTATTCAACTAACAAAATAATATCTGTTAGCAACTAAAAAGGTTTCTTGGTCGTATATATACTAACAAATTTTTGGACGTTTGAAAGCGAGTTCTTTGGAAATTAGCAATCAATTTTCTTAACGCTAGCGGCTAGATATTGTGCGTTAACAAAACTTTGTTTAGTAGAACATAAAACATGCATTATACATTTCCATGTTGCTTTTTTTAAGACCGCTATATTATTTTATTCTATAACAAAATGTCAAATTGACTCTAATATTCCATACTTATATACCACATCCTCACACACGTACAATAAGTTATAGTTTTTTTTTGTACTAATATAATCACTTGAAATAATTTATATGGCAAAACAATGTTTGCCGGGTCTGTAATTAATAAGCACTTACTTGTTAATCAGTGTTCTGGTTCGAGCTGGCTTCAACTAACATTGTCTGTAAACACATCCTTTATATAGGCGAGCTACTGGAGTGGAAGTACGGTTAGCTCGTTATTACAGTACCACTTTTTTATACAAATAGCAGGAAATGCACAACTTATTCCCACGAGGTAAGTAAGGTCAGTTACACCTGAACTCGCCACAGGAATGTAGCCAATGTTTATTGAGGAAGGTAAGTGCTACATGTAACTGTTAAAGGTGAAACCAGGGCCGGTTTCCCGGCCAAGTGCAACTTCGTAATAATCCTGGAACGTTTCCAGTTTTACATGACGTCAATAGGAGTCTTGCCATAAGCGCGATCTACCTGGTTTTACTGTTGGCTAGGAGTTTTTGATATTCGGTGTTGACTTCATCACAAAACTCTTTGAGAGTTTCCACGCGGACCGTGTAAATATATATAAATGAGTATAGTTTTACTATAACACATTCAAAGACAATAAGCAGACAATCAGCTGCCGATTTAACGGCGTTGTGAATAACATGAGCTCCGAGAGATGTATTTAATTTTGCGTACACATTATTGACTCCTCGCCTATTTGAACCGCCGAAATTGCAGTTCGTATTTCCTCCACAAAATGCAATAATCTTTGCAGACAAATTGTTTTATGTTAATACTTTCTTCAAATAAATTTAACAATGATGTCAGACGTTTCTCCTGGTTGTTCTTGAAATTCTGGAAATTTTACTTGCACGCCTTTATATGGAGAAGAAAAAAAAACGTACCAGGACGGGAAATATTATTGTTAAGACAATTGGTGTCACTTAGTTGGTCTTTCAGTTCATCAATCGCTGCGCGCGCTAATACGTTAACAATAACTGCTTCTGTTTACGTTCTCGCACAAGTGAAATTTCAGCTCAAAACATAATTGGATTAATTTAGAAGCACAATCATTTGAGCGAAAGCTGTGGTTCTCTTGGACTGTGTGATAGGCCAAAACACCTTCCACGGCAGAACCATGCCCCCCCCCCCGCTCTTGCGTCACGAAACATACGAGACATCGTGAGGGCGAGGTACAGGAAGGAAGGTTTTAATTAAATTATCTGTAATATTTCCCTTACCAGCCACTGAGGGTGACTGGCATTTAAAATGCGAAAGGAAAGTGTTTTTCTATAATAATAATCAAATAAATTAAGTTTTGTCTTAAAATTACATTGAAGATGTTGTTCAGTAATTTAATTGTACTTTATATTACGTTTTTGCTTGCTTGTATGAGTGAGCTACACCGATGAGCGATGAATTTGTTACAAAATTTCTTAATATTCGATAAGATGCGTGTAAAAACGCTTAGGGCGTATATTATTCCTTGAAAAGAAATATTTTACATTTGTAGTTNAGGGCGTATATTATTCCTTGAAAAGAGTTATTTTACATTTGTAGTTAAGTATTGAGTTAAGAGAGTATTTAAAATCAGTAAAGAAATATTTAAAAATCAGTAAAATCGCTTGAATAGCGAGCAAGTAACAGAAGGTAACAGCCACTGTTTGGGTTCGCGAGGAGAGAGCTCTGTGATTGGCCGAGAGGTTCCGCCAATGGTGGGGGCTCTGCCGCTGCTCACAAGATGGCCGGGCTGTTCTTGTTTGTGAACGAGAGACGTGGTGATTTTATGAATCGTATCGGAAAAATTAAAGTTTAAGATACGATGGCGAGACATAGGTGGACCGAAGCCTTATGTTGATATAAAAGTGCTATAAACTTGGATTTGCAAAATATGACCATTTTTATGTTAACTGGCTATTTTTGTGAAAATCTATAAAAAAATTTAAAATTTTTTACGAAGTGTAGACTGTTGTTGGTATCTTAGGGATCATTACCTTTGTGCTAGTTTTTGTTTATTAAAGTTCATAAGGCTGTAATTAATTAATTAAGATCGGGATGCAGAACATTTAAAGTCGGGATTTTTCTCGTATTAATCGCTCGTCAGAGAATTTGTGTAATTGTATAAAGTGTGCCAGGAGTCTCTGGAGTAGATATATGAAGGATAATTAAATTAATTAACATTCGGAAAAGTGCTAAGTGTCTCTAGAAGCAGGAAGGTTTTGTCTTGTGGATTTGAGATGGCTTGGCATTTAGCCATGTAGGGCCGGAAATGCGTCAGAATTGAGGGCAGATACCTACGTTGTGTGGGCCCGCACATTTGGGGCAGTGGACAAAAATCTAAAATATACGTAAATAGCTATGTGCTTGTGGTGCCATATGTTGTTGAGAAGGAAAACTACAAACCGAATGATTCATTCGGTTTCAGCAGACAAAAATCGAGAATTCGATTGTTGTGAAAAAATCGAATTCTCGAATTGTTTTCATTCGATTTTGCCCTTCACTACTTTTACTGTCTGCTCTTCTAGCAATTACAACCATTTTTTTAAGTAATTATTAGCAAAAATACTTATCAATTTATATATAACTAGCTGACCCGGCAAACGTTGTTTTGCCATATAAATTATTTCAAGTGATTATATAAGCCATGGTGTAATCCCACCTTAATAGAACAATTTGCTTAATCACATTTTTAAACATTGAATCAGGACATGGGCATTATTGTAGTACTTCGCCATATCAGGAATATAATTTACGTTGACCTCTTCGTATTACGATTTAATACTACACTGTTAACTAAAAAAAAATTTGAAGCCTTAAAAAAAAGTTTATGAAATAAAAAATAAGACCTTTTTTTTGGAGAAATGAGGTATAAATGCCATGTCAATGCCGGTTGTTTACTAGTTTATGAGTAGACAAGCTATGAACAAGGATTTTATTTAATTTCAGTTCTGAAAAAGTTAACTATCCGAAATGATACCTTCCAGTTTTTGGGATGTGATGGACAGTCTTGTTTGTAAAAAAAAACCCATGATGCGGTTTAACACCTTTGGAAAAATTGTGAAATACAAATTGCGAATAAAAGGAGGTCTGTTGGGAAAGAGTGGCTGGGGATCAAATTTCAGAAAAATATTAAATAGTAATAAAATGTATTTATGGGAGCCTTCGTTTGATAATTTTGAAAAAAAATTAATTACTTGTGTGTGTTCATTTTCTAAGCCTGAACTCAAAGATACGGATCAAACACATCTAGCATCGGAAAATATAACTCTATCTAAAGAACAGGAAAATGTTAAAACAACTTTGTTTACATAGCTCGACAATAATCAATCTTCTGATAATCTCAAATGTATAACTTTAAATGGTGCAGCGGGAACGGGAAAATCTACATTAATACGTGTTTTTCTCGAGAGAAAAAAATACAGAGTTTATTATACAACGACTCAACTTATATTACTATGTAATATATTACGTCAAATGAAACTGGCAAACGGATTAACTTTATCTAGTTTTTTGATACGGTTAACAAAATTTTGTTATTTTGGATATTTGAAATTCATGGAACTATTACCGCTAATTGAATTCGATAAATTTCAAATTGTATTAGAAGAACTAAACAAATTTTGCGATCTTGAATACAATACATCGTCTTTTTTCGTGGAATGTAATAACGACCCTTGCGGTTCCTACAATCTACCCACTGTTATATTCATAGATGAATATTCGATGATAAGTGCATGTTTGGCAAAATTTATACTTGGACTTTTTCAAATTACAAAACAAACTTATCGTAAAATGTTAATTGTATTTTGTGGGGATCAGTATCAATTAAAGCCATTTGTGACAAATAAACATAACGACCTTTTCCTCATTCGTGAACTATGCAATGAAAATTTTTTTCTGACCACACAGTTCCGGAACACGGATTTTAAATACCAGGAATTCCTGACAAAATTAAATATTTCTCCAAACTGGAAAAATATACTCACTCGTCATTTTAGTGTATGTAATCGGAACAGAAGTTCGTTTACTTTAGATTTTGAGTATCCGGTAGAGTTGCTGGCGACTGTGATTGAACCTAAAATCGAGGCTGCTTCACATTTAACACGTAATGTAAAAGATATTTTGAATTGGGCGGACCGAAACTTGGGAAAATTCTATACATTTTCGTTTTTCGGCTTTACAAATATAGAAGTGCATTATATAAATCTCAGTCTATCAATAGCTGTTCTCGCCCAAATTAAAAATTTTCTAAAGGATTGTAGATGTCGTCTTGATGTAAATGATTCATTTAAACAAAATATTTACAACAACCGCACCCAGTTCACTCCAATTTTTTTCTCACATGACAAAAAAACTTTAATGCGTGAAAAAAATAACAATATTAAGCCCGCATACTTACCACTAATTATTGGTATTCCATATCGTAGTTTAATTCACGGCCACGGTGTATGCATCGGTGAAGTTTTATATTATTTAGGACGTGTCAGAGACGAAATACTTATGTGTGATATGGAAAAGAACAAACTTTTTTTGATACCAAGATGTTTTTTTAAGATGAATCTTTATACAATAAATAAATTTACATTTGAACATTCGTACGAAGCATCTAAAAACAACAATCTTTTGGTATATGGTTTTCCTATTCAAGTATGTTGTGGAAACACAGTTCAAAGTAGTATAGGATTGACAATTGACAATGATATATATGCAAATTTAACAGGATGCACTCTGGAAGAGATTTATGTAGTCTTATCGAGAACCGTGAATAAGGACAAGTTGAAATTTATTCAAGTGTAAAGACATAATTTTTGTGTGCGAAAAAATATTAAAAAAATGTTTTTCTTGTATATAAGGTAATGAATAAAATACACCAAATTTATGCATGTATTGTAGTTGGTTCTATTTTATTCATTGGCATTTTAGGTTTCGTATTATGGAAATTTAAAAATAAAATTAATAATTCGATGAATACACAATTTCGTTCTAGCACAGCTTTCAAAACAACTAATAATTCACGATCTGGATCTGATAATTGAATCCTGATAAGAAACTTTTTACCCCATGAAAAAAATAATAATATCATGTGACTTTATTTTTGCAATTAGAGAATTATTGAAAATGAAAACGAGGCATATGTTTAACAAAAACGTAACACATTCCGAATTTATAGAAACGGTTGAATTCATAAAACTTGATCCACAACTGTACTTGGATTTTTTACAGTTAACTATTATCGTAAATAATAATATTTTTTACGATTCCATATTGAGATTAAATGGGGTAAATATGTACTCACTAATATCTGAACGTGATAAACTTGCTTCTGAAGTTAAATTTAAAATTTCGCAATTAATTCATGGTTTAAATTTTTTATATTTAAAACAGTACACTATACAACAAAATTATTTGGGACCGCATGTCACTCGTGAAAATTACAAAATATTTTTGAAGCATGAACAACATTCAGAAAATGATAGTATTAAGCAGTTTACAAAATTACTGTATAAAAATAATTTTTTATCATCCCAAATCGAACAATTTAGAAGAGGGCTTGGGTCTGTACGACACACATATGAAAAGATATTTTACCACGTGAAGAAAATACATTTCTTTTCCAATTATCGCGATGATGTATTGGCAGATATAGATATTTTATGGGAGGGGGTTTCAAAGACGAATGACCCCTTGAAAATAAGTAAATTTATGTTACCCTTGGTTGATACCTTGAGCTATTCTCAAATTTTGGAAATAATATCTATATTTCTTGCGTATATGTCTTTAAAATACGATGAAACTGCTATTCAAACATCAACGAGACAAGTATTTTATGGTGTACCTGTTATTAAATGCGATCCAGACTCGGTTGTCGTGTCACCCGATGGACAGCTTTACAATAGGCAATTATTGTATGTAATTTTAAGTTTTTTACTATCGTTTGCAAATATATAGATAAGAGCTATGAAAAACATAAGTAAAAAATTCTATGTGGGATCGGGTCTACTCATAGTTACTTTAATTATTGTAATTCCAATTGGTATATTTATCTGGAAGAAACACCATAATTTTGACACCTCTAAAATAGAATCAGACGGGGAAGGTGGTGGGGAGGGCATACAAAACGAAAATTACATCTCAACGACTACAGCACCAACTCAAGAAAATTAATTTATGATAGAAACTGATTTTGTAAATACTAATGAATCTGGCTTAACTGATGAAGAACTACTGTCGATAAAGGCGTCCATCATCAAGCCAGGTGAAGTGAATATGATTTGTTTTAAAACTACTAAAAGATACACTCTAAATATTCCCACGGGCGTATTTACTCGGTTAATATTTAAGAATTTAAAGCATTTGAATTTTGAAGCATTCAACACAATTTCTGATCTTTTGGACGAACATTCACAAATAATATTCACGGTTCGTCTAAATGACTCTGAAAATGGCCAAATTAACGGTTCGTTGGATGTGAATGAAACTAATTATAAAACTTTACTTGACAAACCCCTAATTTATAAACAATTTTACATTGAATGGACGTTTGAGAATGGAATTGAATTAGTTTACGGGTCAGATCATAAACGGATTGTAATTGTGCCCTCCGAAAAGTCTAGAAGTCTTAAAGTTTTCTCAATGAGTTTTATTACTAATGCTAAAACTATTTTGAAACTTGAAAAATAATAAGCAGATGTTATAATGAAATATGTTTCGACAGTTGTTGACAACCTATTCGGTAAATTCGATACACGAAACCTAACCCATATTACGCGGCTACTGCGTTCGAGAGCGCGGGTCACATTGCTATTACACGAATCTACATACCAATTGCGTGAAACTGTTTTAAAAATAAAAAAATATAAAAAAGTCTGCAATGAAACTTGTGTTATGATAACTGGAACAAAACAAGCTGCGGTTCAGTTTAACATTTCGCATAAATCTAAACTTAATTTTTTTTACAATATGCCACCATACTCGACAAACTCATATTAATATACCCTAACACCTTTTTTATATCTGCAATTAATTGTGTATGGGTAAGTCAAATAAAAAGAATTTTTCTAATTGATTTGTCTAGGTCAGTAAAACCTACAATACCACATAAGGAAGTTTACATCACTTCTCTAAAAAAAAGTACAAAAAAAATAATTTTTTTTACTTACACAGTGAGTATATAAGACTGAGATATTCAAGCCATCGTTCACAGTCAACCATCAAGTGAAGACAATATGATTGCTCATAATGAAAACCTCTTCGATGAACGGGAACTATCACCAGTGAGTTCGGCTGCATATCATGGTCGGATTGACTATCTTATATCCATGAAAGAAAATGGTGAGGACTTTGGAAGAGTGGATCCTGGCGGGAAATTTCCCATTCAACGGGCTGCGGCNTAGAAGAGTGGATCCTGGCGAGAAATTTCCCATTCAACGGGCTGCGGCTGCTGGGAATTTGGAAATCGTACAATTTTTAATCGCTGAAGGAGTTAATGTTTTGGCTAAAGACTCTGACGATATGACGGTATTAGGATATGCATCCTATTACTTTGATAATTGGTCTGTTATTGTGTATTTAATACATCAAGTCGACGAAGCAATTAAAGGTGTTCATAAAGATTGGAAACTGTTAATAAATTTACTAGATTTATTTACTAGAAGTTGGTAATTTGTTAGCCATTAGCTTCTCGGGGCCTATCCCATTGCGGAGAAGTGACTTGCTAAAACTTTCCTATTGCATATTCCCACTTTAAATTGATCGCCGATATGGAGCAGAACATTATTAAAATGAACAAATGTTTAGATAAATAAACTAATTCATTTTAAACTTTAAGCCATTAGTAATCACGAGCTGTGAGATGGCTATTTCGTGTTGTTATGGAGGTGATATATATTGGCAAGGGAGTAACGATCTGGTACTCCTTCTTACTACCAAACAACAAGCTATTCAAACACTTTTAAAATGTTTACTGGAAGATGGTACTTTTTTTAGCCGTTAGCTTCTCGGGGCCGATCCCATTGCGGAGACTTTTAAACATGAAAGCCAACTATTCCGTATTCTCACTTTAAATTGACACAAACAGCTACTCGGGTACACTTTTTTTCTTTCACTAGCCAGTATTGCCCGTATCTGAAAATGAAAAAAAAAATTAAAGTACTTTTCGTTTATCCGTTATTTAGTTTTTTCTACAAATGCAAAGCGTTGTTAGTTTTACCTTTTGAGAGAACTGCCNTTAAAGTACTTTCTCGTTAATCCGTTTATTTAGTTTTTTTCTTCAAATGCAAAGCGTTAGTTTTACCTTTTGAGAGAACTGCCTTCATCACCGTTGTCTCCTTCGTGACGAGTCTCCTCGTGCATTGCAGCTGCATGGATTAGAAACGAGTGCAGTCGTTGTCCGTATGGGTGGTTCTTTTTCCAAATGTATTCTGCCAAGTAGCCGGTCCACGACTTTTCCCGTCTGCCAAAACACGGAATGCTATACCTCACCGAACACCAACTCCGTTCGATGTTTTGTGTGTGCACTCTTAAAGATTCGCCTTGCCTCAGCTTTAGTTTGTTTCGGGTGTTAACTATTCCACTCTTTTCACTGCACACAAATTCCTTCCGGTGATTTACTTGCAGGTGGCGATAGCCGTGCATGTCCAAGTTACTGTAACCTCGCCAACAGTCTGAAATTATTGTCGTGCCCGGCACAATCCATTCACGAATACATTTGACTAAAGTCGTGGCATTCCTCTTTTCCACCGGCACCAGGAAGAAATTAGTAGAATCGCCTCTCTCCACACCGCCGAAAACCCACTGGCCATGAACTTTTCGGCCCTACGCCAAAAATGCGAATGGGTTCTTTGATTCGTCTATCTCGACTATTTTGCCAGGCCCGCTGATTCTTTTCCTGTAAGTTAACACCCAGTCTATGCACACTTGGCGGCAGAAATTCGACCAGGCGACGACTGTCTTGCCCGAGCACTTAAGTTCGTTTACTATAGTCTGCTGTCGGGGATACTTGATCAGGCACCACAATAAACACAACTCGATGATCTTGCCCGGCGACAAATTTGAATCTCCCACGAAACTGCCCTGTCTTGCCGACACTTTAAAATTGCATTTTGTGCCATTCTCCATGCGCTGTCGACACCAGTAAAACAAACCTCGATTGTCCACGAGCTTGGCTTCGCCTTTTCTGCATCGTCTACATGGTATTGACGGTTTAAGGATGTCATGCTCGATGAGGAATGTGTTTACGTCCGGTGAGAAGTAAATCAATTTCCGAGCGTTCAACATGGTGATTTTACACCCCTCACACACCATTGTACGTTTTCCTAATTGAAAACTTTAAGGTTTTAAGTAAAAACACACTTGGATACGCTAAACGGAACAATTGACTTGAACTTGGATACGTTAAAAGGAATTCGACCGGATACGCAATAGTACACTGACTTGAAAAGTAAATAATTTGAGTGGATACTCGATAGTGCACTCGCGGGTTTCCTATGGTTTTACCATAAGAGTACGCAATATGGAACAATCACCGTAAAATATGAGAAATCACATATGCACATTGAAAATCTATCTTTTACACTTTGTTTTGTGTATTGCAACCCACTGTACCCCAGTGAGTCCTGATTTCCATAGGTAATCGGTATAATGCTAAAAACACTTTTTGCAGACATTAATTTTGTATCTATTGGAAGTAATCTGCGATAGCACCAATCTTGAAAATCTTTCATAAAAAAACTAGCAAACCCGGCGAACTCCGTTTCGCCACCAGATGGCTTCGTTTTATGCAACATTTTGTTTGGTGATTAAAACATGAAGAAACATTTTTTTTATATTTGAAAAGGAAACATTTTATTTCATTTCACAACAGTAATGAATTGAACTTCTCTAAGTAAATGAAAGTGAATCCAAAGTAAATACGTTTCATTGAAGTGCTCTTTGGTAAACCACATTTTTTGTTTTTTGGTCTGACGTTAACACAAACAAAGCGGATGGTTTCCCAACTCGTGAACACG
>NQII01002540.1:311771-328302 GCA_002778355.1 Clitarchus hookeri | reverse complement strand
TAATAATAGCAATAATTAGTGTGTGAATATTGTACCTGTAATTGGATCGACCATCTTCGACGTGATGTCGTATCCGTCTTGCCCTTGCCAATAAATGATTGGATATTGTAACGCATCGTACAAACGATGTGTCTCGTTTACACGATGCATGATATTGCTTCTTCGCTGAACGACAATGTCTCGCGATTTAGTTGGATCGCCAACAATAATTGCAGCAACATCATTAACGGTGGGTGCATTGAATCTTCGCACATGTTCACCTGTTGGGGTACAATCCGCTCTTATGACAAATTTGTGCGTATCCGATGGCATTCGTTCCAATGCTGTTTTGAACATATTAACCACAGCATTATTAGCGTGAAAAAATGCTTGCAACTGTTCAATAATTCGTCTCTTTAACTGTTGTGTTCCCTGTATATTGCACCGCACATTCAGCTGATCCACCATCGACGAAATGAAATATATTTGCAGAAATTGATGCGGTTCATCTGGTGTTGGCACCATTGAACCATGCAAATGATATATTTGTCCTTGTATCTGTAATTGCAAACAAACATAGTAAGTTGTAAGTTGTAACATAGGTGTAACATAGGAGTGATTGGTTATGTGTGTTGTATCTTTTACCTTGCAAGTCGGCATGAAGCCGCCTTCTCGAATGATATTAGCTCCAAAGGAAGTCATGCGAAAGCAGTTATTGTATTCAAGGATGTGTTGAAGAAAATGGCTGGAATCGGGATCACTTCCATCGAACAATGGTTTCAGTGGCTGTGGTGGTGTAAGTAATGGATCCAGTTTGACTTTTCCACTTGCGCAGCACAATCCAGCCGTTTCTCTTTTGAACTTTAACGCATTGCAATATCGGCATATAGTCGTCATTGGTCCAATATCTAAATTTTCATCATCACTGTAGTTCGCAGTGGGATCATATTGGAATGCCAAGCGATTGTATGATGTCAGTGATCTTCGTGTGCTCACGCGTTGTCTCAATCGGGCATTTTCTCTTATTATATTTTGTCTTTCTTCGCTTAAATTCTGTGAATACACTTGTTGCTGGCTTGCATGTCTCGTGCGGCGGCCGATGTTCGCACGTCGTCCTCTAGGCATTTTGGACTATGGACAGAGTGGTGAATTTAACCTCAAATGCACGATCCACATAATTTACACAGTTCAACTTACCACCTTAAAGACAAATGCCTGCTGTTGAAATTGAATAAAAATTTGCACAATACACGTGATTGATTTGATGGTTTCCAATTGAAATGTTAGGAAACGAATAACTTATTTTTTTTACTTTTTTTTCACAATTGTTTGTCACATGAAAGTTTGTCACATCACTGAGCAGAGAACAATGAGTAGCTGTCAAACAATGTATCACTCACCGGCGCCATCTACTTGATTTGTAGTACATGCTATGTATCAGAGATGGCGCTGTATGTAAAAAAAGATTTTCCCGCTTTTCTGTTAAAATTTTTCCTGAATTTTCTTTGCTATAAACCTCACGGAGCCCGAGACCTTTCCAACGAATGCAAAACCGTGGAAATCGGTTCGTGCGTTCTGGAGTTATAGCGTCAGGAAGGAAAACCCGACTTATTTTTATATAGTAGATAATGTGAAATATTCTTTCTTTTGTCCTTCCCCATCAGAAGATCGATATGTTCAGTTTTATCGTTCTTAGTCACACATGTTGGCACCATTTTACCCTAGCATTCAGAGAGTACACATTTTCAGCACTTGTTATCATTGTTTTGGGGATTGATTTCAGCATGTCTGTGTTTGATAAAGTCGGTAAGGTCAACATATGTCGATAGCTGTGAAGGTTTATTCTCTATGTCACATGGTGGAAGCCCCTTACATATTATTATGTGTGCCTTTAGACCATACTGCCATGAAATCGACACCCCAAGATTCGAACATTTGTATTTTATTTGGGTGAGACTCTTTGTACATCCATTCTTCTTATGTCGTAGGGCATTGCTGCTACAAGCGAAGGCCTTTTCACGAAAGTGACACTTATATTTTTGGAATGGTTAAGCAGAGGTGGTTGACCATACAGTTGTTTCTGGAACAAATGTCGATGTCCTGGTTGGCGATGCAGTTGCCACAACTGGATGACACTTCTGCAGTCCCCATGTCAAAAATTCCGGAAGACCCTATTAATTCTGATAGACACATAGGAACCTCAGCCAAAAGTGCAGATGAAATTACTAAAGAGGGTGAAGACAGTAACAAAGAAGTCAATTGTGGCATTGGTACCATGCCCGAAGCAGTCAACAATGGTCATAGTGTAGGCAGCCCACCTGAAGAAGTCGATAACACTGCTGGTAGCATTCACGAAGAGTCGATGGCACTGCTGATGCCACACACGAGAAAGTCGATAACTACGCCGGTAACATGTCCGAATAAATCATTGATGCTAAATATGACGTCGACTGTAAAAGCTAGACAAGACGATTCATACCTCTACACTTTTATCGACGAACTGCTGATCCTCCGCAAGGAGCCATTATTTATACCGATGGCATCCCCCCACCAAACGCGACTACGTAAACTGTATAAAAATTTATCTAAGTGTTGAAACATATTACATGTTGAATTGTTTGTGTGGACCTAATAACATTTAGGTATATAAAAATGAATCTTTTTAATTTATGTAAGACATAAAAAAAAATTATGCCCCAAATTTGCCGCCCCTAAAATCTGCCGCCCTAGGCTCCAGCCTACTCAGCCTGCTGGTAAATACGCCACTGGGCAGAAAGCAGATATGTGTGGAAGAATATTTGCATGCCTTGTGAAGTCGATCGTGCAGTCGATCATATTCGAACTGATATGCTCGTCCTGTTTACACACATCGAACACTATGAGCGGGGCTAAACACTTGAAGGTATCTGGGCTCTGTATCGGGGATTGATTGCGCCCATAATAAACATTTTGGAATCGAGCATACATTTGAGATGCCAGCATGTACTGACCTTTTTCAAATTTAAGTTCATATCCACGACAGATAGCTTTCACTATTCAAATATATTTTCACATTTTATATTTAAAATGTGTCGAACTGCGAACGGATCACTCACACATTCTGCTGTCTTCCGCTCTATAGCCCAACGATGATGTTCGTCGGTTTCTCGGTGGCGATGCTGGACTTCAACATCCAGTTGAAGCACTGGCTTGCAGGCAATCAGAGGCAGGTCTCTAGACTCCATGACCTGAAAGCCACATTGATGTATTTGCCATCTTCCACATTCTCCAGCATCTTGATGCGTTCGGTAATTCTCAGCTGAACGTGAGGAAGCATCCATTCGATAGACTGTAACTTCAGTTCCACTGTTTCCAGGTTTTCTCCCATACACATTATAAAACTTGCGTGCATAACGACTAGGAGCAGTACCAGTTTATAATTTATGGTAAATCGTTTGTAGTCTTCGGCAAATCCCAGTAAAATCGCTAGAGGAATGCAGACCTCGAACTTGCCTCCAGGGTATATAAGAACACTGTTGTCACCTTCTATCCCCCAAGTCTACCATCTCGGCCACAGACAGCTCGTTCGGTATGAGCGATAGGTAATTTTTGATAGTGGTCGTTATGCCGACATCTCTCGTCTGGTCTATCTCGACACAGTTGAGCAAATATGTGATGCAGTCAATAAGCTGAGAATATCATTACTCATTATTTTCGTCGATGTCCCTCTAAATCGTAGGAATGACTGACAAGGTAGAGTGCAGATATCTTGGCGTTGGACAGCTATCCAAACTTCCGATGGTAATGTGTATGGTACAATGAGAATTGATGGTATGTCGGAAGTTCCACTTTCGTGACTCTGTCTTCAAAAATGACTGGCTCGTAGATGTTTATGTAATCTACCATGAGTATCAACCTTGAAGCCAAGACTTGGAAGGAAAATCTCATTGGCAAGTGTTAACGCCTAGTTGACCGGCGGTATACTGATCGCTAGTTTTATGTGGTGGTTTGTTTTATTTCTTCTAGTCGCCATAAATCTTATTCCTATCTTTTCAAATACAAGCATTGTGTTATTTCTTGGTTTCGAAAGTTTACCAACTCTCGGGGCACATCGACGATCGTCACTGCCACTTCGTGTGCTCTCTTCACGACGACTGGGACTTAAATAATACTTTGCGGTGCCACGACCAGTTAAAAACATGGAGGGACCATATCTGAAAACTCGTGGAATGTATTGCTCTGCCTACCATTGAGTTATGTACTACTCGCCAAATTGCAGTTTATTTGTATCACATTAACAGGCAAGATGTTTACAGTTAGCGACAATTCGTGAGTTTTACCGGCTTCGTATATGTGTGGTTCGAACGCCAGCATCATTCCGATGTAGTCCAGTTTCGTAA
Source organism: Clitarchus hookeri (assembly GCA_002778355.1). Classification (NCBI taxonomy): domain Eukaryota; kingdom Metazoa; phylum Arthropoda; class Insecta; order Phasmatodea; family Phasmatidae; genus Clitarchus; species Clitarchus hookeri. The sequence goes on along the minus strand of NQII01002540.1, from coordinate 323,944 downwards.
AGTCCCTATATTTACGGCATCTGATGACACTCTTCAAAGTATTGGAATTTCCACGTAGTTCAAATTCTGTATCGGGAGATAGCAAATCTTTGATGTACCTTGCAATGTCGTCTAGTTCATAAGAGCCAATGGGCAATGTTATCTCGGGGGAGACACAGGGTATATACTACAATTTTTTCCATCGATGATTGGTATCGTGTTGTAGGTTTGGAAATAAACCAAACCTATGCACCATTTCGCCTCCAGGTTGGGTGGAGGAAATTACCTAAAGCACATAGCTCGGAGCTACGACCTGACAAGGTAAGCATTATCGACATGACTATCGGTTTCCGATCCATGTATGGACATTTCATTCCATTACTTGTACGAACAATGAAGGAAGCGAAGACACAAGTGTCTGCGGTGCCATGTATTCCGCATCTGCTCCATCTCGTAATTGTAAGTTTGTTTGCAATTTTTCAAGTACCACCACAGTTCGGGTGGAGGATGCAAATTTCCAAAACTGTCGTTATAGTCTTCACATTTTCCACGTTTCACATAAGTTAACCAGTGGGTACCAGGTCTGGCTGTCGTGTCCAGGTTGATAACAGCACATTCGTCATGTTTGGGTTTAGGGGGCAAAGCATCTCGCTTGTATACTCCGCGAGAATTAGTTATCTTCAGTTTTGGTGCAACAGTTCCAAATCCATGTTTGTGAGAGGCAATTTCAGTAGAGATTTCACTATATCCTCTTTGTGCTGCATTGCTTTTACACCCTTCCTCCTTTTGCTGGGTATCATCTTAGGTAGAGGCCTTTGCCACTTTTTTACCCATGGTGATATCTTCCATATTTGCATTGTACCTTTGGCCCTCGGACAACTGCTTCAATTCGTTCGAAGCCGAGTTGACGGCTAGAACGATACTGATCGTGGCCCCGATTAGGACTCTTAGGGCAGGCAAAAGTAGTGGAAAATATCCACCCTTAGATGTTTTCTTGGTCTTGCATGCTTTACTTACCTTTGTCATAATTTTTCGTTTCATTTGCGCCTTGTGCTTGCTCTTTGCACCCATGCCCATCTTCATCTTGGCCTTCATCATGTTGGAACACCCATGCTGCTATTTTTTCTCGAAGACCGGTATCTGACGATTTTCTTATCTCGTAGGCCCTCTGTATGAGAATATGGTCTGCCTGGTGCCAAACTTGTAGATCCTTGTGCTGCGAATAGGCAATATCGTGTTGCACACCTCGTCCAATGTGTTAATGCCCATGTCGCATCTTTCTTGGTTCCTGGTCTGCAGAACTTGTATCCGGTAATATGCAGCTCGAAAGGTAGATTGTTGATCAGTGTATCAACGATCCCTCTTCCACAGATCCTTCTACCAGTCATCGCGGTGCATTCACCTAAGAACTAATAAATTGGATTCTTTGATACATTAAGTTTCAATTTCATTCTAGACTTGGAAAAGTACGGATGTAAAGTGCTAATGGTGCAACTCGTTTGCCAATTCTGCGGTAAAGCATTTTGCGGAATTTGCGAAGACATGAAGCAAATCCCTGCAGGATAAAAACTTCAAATGTGACATTTTAGCGCAAACTTTGTCAACGATAGTTTACTGGGAGTGATGCTTTAAAGAGACATTCTGAATATTGTGACACTGGTTCTGTGCAAATACAATCATCTCATTATTTTCTATCTCCGCATGCTCTGCAACTGCTCCACAATCGCTCCACAACTGCTCAACATCCTCCCAATCGCTCCAAAATTGCTCCACAATCAGTACCACACCCATCACAAGACAGTAGTGGAAACATACATATTATCAAGCAAGATGTTTTTCTACCAACATGCATAACTGCTGAAGATGAATCTATCTCCCATAATTCAGGACATGGAAACCTATTTCCGAATACAGTTAAATGCATCATTGAGGGACTATCAAACTGTGGCAAGACGTGCGTCCTACTGAGCCTGCTGTAAGAAGAGAATGGTATTCGGTTCGAGAACGTGTACCCATATTCAAAATAGCTCAAGCAACCAAAATACCAGTGACTAGAGTAGAGGGATTATGGGGACTTTGGCATATCGAGACCTGGGACCGCATTATCGGAGCTGTTCGTGCTCTGTCATTCTGGTCGGCCAGCGATCATCTTGGATCCATGTAACCTTGACCTTTGACCCCAAAAATAAAAATATTTATATAAAAACCGAAAATTCCTAAAATTCGATTTAAACATTATAAAATATATTAAAAAGGGATATAAAAATTAAAAAAAAATTAGTTTAAAAAACTTAAATTTCTGAAGGTCTTCACTCTGCCCTCCACCCATACTCATTTCACCATCTTGGTAGGTGCAGTCCACCATATTGGTAGGCATCACAGCCATTGTCCGCCATTTTGGTCGGTGCAGTCCACTATCTTGGTAGGCATCACAGCCACTGTCCGCCATTTTGGTCGGTGTAGGCCACAATCTTGTTAGGTGTAGTCCGCTATTCTGGTAGTCATCACAGCCACCGTACACCATCGTGGTAGGTGCAGCGGTTAGCCATTTTGGTCAGAGCAGTCCACTATAGTGGTAGATAAAGCATTTGCCATCTTTGTCGGTGCAGTCCGCCATCTTTGTAGGCATCACTGCCACGGTCTGGCACCTTTGTTTTTTTCGTTTGTCATTTGATTTAAATTTCTAGTGCTGTGCCCAGCACTGCGCCCCGCAGACGACTGACCACCTCCACTACCCACTTCCATTATAATTAATTGACAAATTCCCTCAACCCTGGTTATCATTGCCTAATGCCCACCCGTTTACAATATACTTATTTGTTGTGAACTAATTATTAGGGTATTTTTGGAAAACTTCGTTCGACCAATTAGTCGGTTCCTCTCCACCCACTAATAATATATTTAATTGGTCTGCCAAAGTTTCTCATTAGCTAAATACTCGGGTGTTTTCGGAAACATTCGTTTCGACCAATAGGTGGCCTACTTAAATCACGAGGGTGGAGTATCTTTTTCCATTTAAAAACTCTTTACAAGAGGCACCCTGAGCCCCATCGGGAAATCAGTCTTTATTATCGCTCTTAGAAATATACACATGTTGTCTGAGCGGCCATAAAATCCTTTAGGCCGTTTAGGCATTTGGAAGCGTGCACTAGCTTAATGCCTTGTACAAACGGGACGAGTTACCGTACCTGCCAAAATAATTTATCCTGTTCTACCCACCTTACGAAATTACGACCATATTCAAGTATTTACCAGCCTACCTGCAGCAGGACGAAGACATATGGGACTGCCTCCCGTGCAAGGTGTGTCTCGAGGGATGCATCACCTCGGTTCCCGACACGCTACATCGCAGGGGTTGGGGCAATGCCCGTCAAGCAGCCATCGCGGTGTCTGCGCCAGTGAAAGACGACTTCCTCTTTGAAGACGACGTCACCATTGAAGACGCCCTCCTCGTTGAAGACTTCCTCCCCGTAGAAGACGCCCTCCCAGTAGAAGACGATATCCGCGTGCAAGTTATCTACTCGCATGATGTACCCGTGTAAGATGATCCCCTTCAAGAAATTTACTGGCAAGCACTACCAGGAATGGAATCCAACCCAGAACACAGGTGCCTGATGTGTATGGACCTCGATGAAGTTTTAAATGACTTTGTAAAAAAGTTTGAAACTCGGTGTGTGCATGGTAAGCTAAAATTTTTTCAAAACGAAAAATCACCTTGTGAAAAAAAAATTGTTTGCGACATCCAAGGTTTTCGCTCATTGGACTCGTACACCATCAAATAGATTGACATCTCTTACAGTGGCGAAGAAGAGAAAACAAAAGTTTCCACTTTATTTTTACCAAGTTCATAGCAGCACCACGCAACAGACGTACTGCCTACAGACGAACGAAACACACAGTCTAAGGTGTGAGGAGGGGAATATTCCCAACGAGGAAATTCCGGCAATGCTGGACTCTGCCATAAATCCCTATTAACCTGTGTATGTGTTTGGAAGACGCCAAGATTCGGCGAATAGCAATGCGCGCCCCATCGGAAAGATTTTTGTAGTCCTTCACAAGCATTGCTGCTGTCCGCCCTTTCGACAGCTCGTTGAGTAGTACGCCACAAGACTTCACATGTGCAAAAATCAAAGCTATTGTTGTGCCCTATGCAACGCCCAAGCCCTATGATTATGGAGTTTTGATATCCCGTGGTACATTAAAAAAAGCACTATGAGGAACCCATGTTACATAAAAAAAAATATTATAGTGCCCTACAAGACTCAGAGAATAAAAATGTATAAAAAATACTCCTTGAATTATGCAGCATAATTATAATGTAATGCATGTGCATAAATAAAAGTGATTAAAACAATATATACAGAGGTGACAAAAGTCATGGGATAGCAATATGCGATTATACAGATGGTAGTAGTATCGCATACAAAATGTATAAATGGGCAGTGCATTGGCTGGGCTTTCATTTGTAGTCAAGTGATTCGTGTGAAAAGATTTCTGACGTGATTATTGCCGCATGACAGGAATATACAGACTTTGAACGCGGAATGGTAGTTGGAGCTAGACACATGGGACATTCCATTTCGGAAATGGTTAGGGAATTCAACATTCCGAGATCCACAGTGTCAAGAGTGTGCCGAGAACACCTAATTTCAGGCATAACCTCCCATCATGGACAATGCAGTGGCCGACTGCCTGCACTTAATGACCGAGACCAACGAAGTGTGCGCAGAATTGTCAGTGTTAACAGACAAGCAACACTGCGTGAAATAACCACAGGAATCAATATGGGACGTACGACGGGCGTGTCCGTTTGGACAGTGCGGCGAACTTTCACTGTACTGGGCTATGCCAGCAGAAGACCGACTCGAGTGCCTTTTCTAACAGCACGACATCACCTTCAGCGCCTCTCCTGCGCTCGTGACCCTATCGGTTGGACCCTAGACGACTGGAAAACCGTGGCTTGGACACGTGAGTCCCGATTTCAGTTAGTAAGAGTTGATGTTAAGGTTAGAGTGTGGCGCAGACCCCACGAATCCATGGATGCAAGTTGTCAAAAAGGAACTGTGCAAGCTGGTGGTGGCTCCATAATGCTGTGGGCTGATTTTACATGGAATGGACTGGGTCCTCTGATCCAACGAAACCGATCATTGACTGGAAAGGGTTATATTCAGCTACTTGGAGACCACTTACACCTATTCATGGACTTCATGTACCCAAACAACGATGGCATTTTTATGGATGACAATGCGCCATGTCACCGGGCCACAACTGTTTGAGATTGGTTTGAAGAACATTCTGGACAGTTCCAGCGAATTATTTGGCCACTAAGATAGCCCGACATGAATCCCATTGAAAATTTATGGGACATAATTGAGAAGTCAGTTCGTGCACAAACTCCTGCACCAGCAACACTTTCGCAATGATGGACGTCTATAGAGGCAGCATGGCTCAATATTTCTGCCGTTGACTTCCAACGTGTTGTTGAGTCCACGCTACGTCGAGTTGCTGCACTTCGCCGGGCAAAAGGAGGGCCGACACGATATTAGGAGTTATCCCTTGACTTTTGTCGCCTCAGTGTATATATAATTATTTTATCTCTAGTAATGTCCTTGTTACGAACTAGCTTTTCAGCTAATTCGTACTTGAAAGTTGCTAGGTACGTGGCCCAATAATGACTCATGATTTCAGTAGAGCATAACACTATAAGATGAGTCTTATTACATGAAGATTGTACACTTGCTATTAAAACGACTATTGATCGGGGAGCTTTAAATTGAATACCAATATGATTATTCATTACATTTAGTTCACGCCATTTTTTTAAAACCTATCTGGAAAGTCATCACCTAGTTAATGTTGCTGGAGGCTGATTCTACGAGACGGTTAACGACGGCCGGGACACCCAGCTTCCTTGTCTGCTTCGCTGGTCGGGTCGACGCCCAAAGGACAAAAGACGAAAATACGCTGTTTCGGGTGTTACGCCGGCCTATATCAAGCGCGTGGTTCTACGGCCCCGCTCAGTGACCGGTGGAGGGGATTTCTGCAGCTGTGTTCTTTCGCAAGGGTCGTCGACCAAATGGTGGTTTACAATCCCGCTCGTTTCCAGGTTTAATGTTTGAAGATGTGATCAGGCAAGCCGTTCAGCTACGGCCTGATCAAACCATAACATCCTGCTCACGTAAGATTAAAAATAACATTGTTGGTAAAGAAAATATATTTAGTATATCAGTTTTGTTTTAATTTTTAATAAAATAAAATATTTAGTATATAAGTTTTGTTATAATTTAAAGAAAAAATATTTCATGAGTCTGAAGTCATCACAAACATACAGTATATATACTTTTATGTACGAACATAATTATAAAAAAAAATTAAGGATTTCTAAAAATCAAGTCTGTACGGATGCGTTAGGCAGCTATATATAAAGTAATAATGGCACAATAAACCCAAAAATAGAGTTAAAGCAACTTCGTTACCTCTCACAGTTTGCGATAAGCACAGTGAAGGATCCTATGCATTTCCCCTAACCCAGGCATATACGCTCATAATTAAAAACATCACAAAAATTAAAAATTAGTACATTAGGAAATATTGAGAGAGAAAAACAATACCCATATGGTTACTCCACGTGCGGCGATTTTTCAAGCACCCATTGCCATCACATAAAACTCCTTTTACGCATAAATAATGCACATGTAGTAAATTTTGCAGGGAAAAAATTATATACCGCGAAGAAATGATAGCGTAAAATTACACTCACCACAAGTACAAAATCATAAAAAACAGTTACATTCGGCAAACAAATTAGTGTATTTTCATACACTCCATTATAAGATACATCAGATCCGCGGTAAAACACCCCCATTCTGCTAACGACACATAGCAGTGTGCAGATTTATACCACTATACGAATTCCAGCAAAGTCACGCGCATACAGCTCTTATTCTCAATCCTTCAATCTTGTCAAGCTATATAAGGAAAAATTTACATGTGCGAAAAAAATTACAGCATATTGCAGCCGGTGCATTATGGATACCATGAAATTTTAGAATTACGTTGATTAGTTAAGAATGTAGAAAATTAATTATTTGTACAATTTTTAAAAAAAATAAATATCGGCTGGAAATTCACCTACGTTTTTTTTGTATTAAATAAAATGTGAATTTTTATTAATTCCATCAAAATTTAATATACTAAGTGATACTGTGAATCTAAGAAATAAAGGGAAAAGCGATCATTCTATACTTGCTCATACGTCAAAAACACAAACAAACACCTACACACAGAGCCCAAAATGAGCCCAATTACATGCGAGACTGACATATGCATTAAAAACTATAAAGACAATAGCATACTTAAAGAAGTGGTTACAAGTCCCATTACAGAAGTAAACGAGAGGCACATGCTGTCGTAATCTGAGATGCACATGCAGTTGTAATCTGAGCTCACGTACACGGCCAGCCGTGCTGCACAGGGTGTTGAATTGGATATTGCCCTAGCGCACTGACCACCGGGAGGAGGCTTGTCGCTCCAGCAGCTGGTTTTACTTCTGACACAAGCCAACTTTAATTCATAGGATAATAAACACATACATATATCTGCATGCACAAGTCAACACCTGGGAAGAACCATGTTCAAAGGGACCTGGGTTCGATACTCGACTCGTTCAGCCCGAATTTCTATTTTAAAAATCACTCGAGGTGAATGCCGATATGGTTTCCTGGTCGAGCCCTTACTTGTTCCCGCTTGCCCCAGCAACTTGCTCTCATCACGAGCCAGCCACGTTTCAAGGATGAAAAACATAAAAAATTGCAACATGTAATGAAGACAAATGTGTATGTATTATCTATAAAAAAATCACTATATTGAGCACAAAGATGTACAGGATGAGTATAAAAGAATACGCCAACTTTGAAGGTCAATTATATCAAAACCAAACGACCTACAACCTTGATTGGCCAATCAAATGAACCGCGGAACAGTGAAGTTTGTTTACCATGCATTTTCAAATGTTCAAATTGACCACCATGAGCGGCCCGAACGACATCTACGCGATAATCAAACTCGTTCCACGCTCTTGTCAGCATATCTGGGGTTACGGTTTGGATGGCGTTCGTAATTCTCGGTTTAAGGTGGTGAGGGGGGTGCGAGCTCGCATTCGACACGTCAATGTGAAGTGGACGGTCTGATGATTCCTTTATGTGCCCAGAACGAGGTAGACGATGCCTTCATGACTAAGCTCATTTTTAGCGATGAAGCGACGTTCCATACAAATGGTAAGGTGAACCGGCACAACGTGCGGATATGGGGTCAGGAGCCTCCACATGAAAGTATCGAACACGAGCACCCTCCCTCTAAAGTGAACATGTTTTGCGCTGTATTCAAAGACACTGTTTTCGGCCCTCTCTTTTTTCACGAGCCCACTGTTACTGGAATCCCTTATTTAGACATGCTTACAGAGTGGTTGTTTCTTCAGATAGAAGAGGCGGCAGGCGACTTCATTTTTCAGCAGGATGGTGCGCCACCCCATTGGCACCTAGCTGTTTGCGGCTACCTGAACGAGACGTTACCACAACACTAGCTTGGTAGAGGAGCAGCTCGTAACCAGTCTCTTCAACACTGGCCGCCAAGAAGCCCGGATCTTACCCCGTGCGATTTTTTTTCTATGGGGGGTACATAAAGGATCAAATGTTTCGTCCACCATTGCTGGCTAACATTGACGACCTCAAAACAAGAATTTCGGACGCCATCCAGACCGTAACACCAGACATGCTGACAAGAGTGTGGAAAGAGTTTTATTATCGCGTTGATGTCGTTCGGGCCACTCGTGATGGTCACATTGAACATTTCTGAAGGTATGATAAACAAACTTCACAGTTCCATGGTTCATTTGATTGGTCAACCAAGGTTGTAGGTGGTTTGGTTTTGATATTATAGACCTTCAAATTTGGGGTATTCTTTTATACTCAGCCTGTATTATCTTATATACCTTTATACATATGTAAATAAAATATCGTACATAAAGCTCAAATACAAGAAAATTTATGAGATAATGAAAGTAATTCATTAAAAATAGGTGCAAAATAAACCTACCTTACGGTATCTATCATAACTGATTTCGTAAAAAAAAAAAAAACACTCGAATTAAAATATTATTTATATGTCTATGAAGGTTCATACATACATTTTTGGAGCTACAAATGATACTTGCTAACTGAATTTCACAAGTTTCTCCGTAAGAGTTCGCAACTTCTATTCGCGTACCTATATGTTTATAAATATTCGTAAATAGCCAGCATGATTACATCCTAACTTGAGAAAATGCAGTTTACTGCAAAAAGTCTGCATAATTATTTTTAGTGATTATGAGAATATTAAATGTGGCTCTTGGCATGGCACATTTTGTGATTCAAGATTCAGATCTCACATAAAATACGAGCTATATGATATATCGCTTGCTTTTAAACAATGAATTTGAACAAAAATATTGAATTTTGTATGCGGTTTTTAAAACCGTTGCTCGGAATTTTCTCGATCGTGGCCATAAGCCGTAAATTCATTGGTTGAGAAAAAACATGTGTGGGTGTACTTATGTACCCGCATTAGAAGTTATACTTCTTTGACGTGACTAAAATGAAACTTTATTACGTATGCAAATAGTATATGTAGTAGGAAAACGATAAAATGACCGAACAAAGACATTCAATGCAATTAATAAAGGTTTAATTAAAGAACATAATTAAATACCTACAAAAATTTACCTCAATTCTTGAAAACACTTTCAAAATTTTATTGTACAATTTTTGTCACTAACAAATTTTTCACGACACAATGTAAGTAAAATTAGTCAATATGATATATATATATATATATATATATATATATATATATATTCACAATGAATTACGAATATAAATGAAATGTTTTTAAATTTGCTTATTACATGAACTGATTTTCTGACGGTTTTAAATATAACCACGTGCTATGTTGTGTACCTTGCGTTTGTATATAGCTAGAAGGTACGCGCATGCGCGTTGGGTCATACCCCTACCACGTTCACTGTCGAATCTTGTTACACAGTGCACGCGCAAATATACGCGCTTGCGCGTTGGGTCATACACTTACCACGTTCACTGTCGAATTTCGTTACACTGTGTGCGCGCAACTTCCGTTGCACACAAAACTTTAACCCTCAACGCGCTAAAAGAAGTATAACTTCCAAAATAAATTTTCATAAGCTACGAATATATATATATAAATATATATATATTTAATACACAATAAATTAAAGCATTGGTGTAAAGAATTGCAACGACTTTGCATGGAAAATTAATAAACAACATTTAAACAACACCACTCGTCATGTTTTCATGTAGTGACTGGAATAAGGTGCATGGTTTTGTGGTCAAGGGGTAGTGGGTTGAAATCTACCTGCCACCAGTGCAATTTTTTAGCGTTACCACCTGACATGGAAAAATTTAGATTTTTCATAGTTTTAAAATCATAAATATATTTGGTATTTTAAATACATGTTCGACACATTAAACAGTATATTTAAAGATATGAAAAATTCTCAAATATTAAATTTAAAATGTTAAATAAAGATATTTTAATAATTTATTTGTGGATGCACAGATTTCTTAATGTTGGATAGCTCCATGATTGCTTGGTGAAGGACGTACAGTCATCTGCCTTGTGCAGGCATGCCGATGCAAGCTCGAGGTTTCGCGAGCAAAGTATGAAGAGGTGTTTGTCAAGGGAAGGGGGTTGTAGATGAATTTGCAAGGGGAAGGGGGGTGAGTGTGTGGGTTTCAGGGTCGTGGGATGAGAGAATCGCAGATTCCACGGGCAGGGGTGTGTTGGGATTTTTGGGGTGCACATATTGGTATGTTAATCCTTTCAGTACATTTCTGATGCTCGGGAACATGCGTGCCGCGTTTTTATAAACAGCTTTTTTTTTAGATACTTTTATCAAAGTAAAACTAGAAGTAACTGATATAACTAATGTGCCTATTTTCCTCAAGATGGGTGCAATTAATTTTCAAATAATATCTTCAAAACTGGATTGGTAGGTAGGAATTCATGTCTCGTTGAAAGCAATATCATTAGAGATTAAACTATAAACATATAAACAGTAGTGAGACCTTTACAAATACACGCATGCCTTACTCGGGACTCGAACCCATAAAACCTCGTATTATAAGCTAACATGCAGTAAATTACATTACAGAGGTCGGATTCGGAGCATCAAATTCTGATTTAATCAGTCTAATTTGTCGATTAATAGTGTTTACTAACCACAAATATTTACAGAGCCATCATTGTAGAAATAAGTTAGTGAGCCACTTAAAACATAAAAGTTTACATGGCCTACAGTAGTGCTACATGTCTGAAGTATTTTGTGGAAATCAGTTGATTGGTCCTTGAGATATGGCATTAAAAACTCTATTATATTATTCGGCGCTATAGTACAAAATTGCCAAAAAATAGAGGCTCTGGATATGATGCTTGTAATATATAGTGTCAACGTAGAAAGTTTGAGGCAAACTTATCTACATTATTTATGAAGCCACCATTTTGAACATCGTTGTCTAAACCACTTAAATCCATGTAAGTTTGCGTGACCTTCTGTAGCATTTAAGGTGGAAATTTGTTGAACTGTTCCAGAAATATGGCACAATATAAATTTTTTTTCAAATGGCATTATTTTGCAAATAGATTGGGAAATTGGAACTCTGTAAGCATAATTGATGCTTGTAATGAAAATTGGTACTGTACAAAATTTTATAGATTTTTGTTGGATTGTATTATAGATACAATAAACTAAACTTATTTATTTTTTACGAAAACTATCAAAAACAGACTGCCGCATCTGGAACATGTCAGTTTACATACCATCATGTTGCACTACTTGCATGTAATATTTGTTGGGAATCGGTTGATTGGTCCTCGAGGTATGGCATAAATCCTCCATATTTTTCAAGTGACGATCTTCACAATTGAAGGAATAAAATGTTAAATGTTATAGTCGGTTCACGACTGGAAGAAACTTTTGAAAATCAACCTTTGAAAAAACACCCTAGCCGTTAGCTACATGCATATAACATTACAAACAGCGGCGAGCGCGGATACAGTTATGCCGTTAGGTTGCCAGCACAAAGAGAGGAAATAGTTCTAAAGTTTTAACGTAATTG
>NQII01002540.1:108113-309397 GCA_002778355.1 Clitarchus hookeri | reverse complement strand
AGAGAGAGAGAGAGAGAGAGAGAGAGAGATAGAGATAGATAGAGATAGATAGAGATAGAGAGATAGATAGATAGAGAGAAATAGATAGATAGAGAGATAGATAGATAGATAGAGAGAGATAGATAGATAGAGAGAGAGATAGATAGAGATATATATAGAGAGAGATAGATAGAAACATCTAATTTTTAATACTCACATTTTGGGTTTATATAATGAAATGTTTTTCGCTTGCATCACATATTCTTTTGTGTGAAATTCTCAAGATTAAAAACTTTACGCTTGTGGAATATCCATTAATAATATATACATTACTTTTATGATGGGTACGTGCATGTACGAACACATGTACACACACACAGTGGAATGTAAACATTGCATGTAAACATTGCCATGTGACTGCCACATGGCAATGTTTGTTTACCCTTTGGCAGAAGGATACGACATGGGCTTGAAAGTAGATCTTTAGCAGGGCTTCAAGAAAGTCTCTTCCAGTCATGAACTGACTATAGCACATGCGATGATTGTATACACTCAATGAACAAAGTTGAGATAAAATCGATTACATAGATTCATATATATATATATATATATATATATATATATAATACTAAACTAAACTGATTGTATAGCTACCATTCTGAAAAATATTGTCTGTGACACTTGAAAAATACATATATTAATATGACCTACTACAAGTTCTTCGCCAAATGTGGTATGATGGGTTGATAGTTTCCGGGATATGATAAAAACTTAATTTTTATTGTAGGGCTATCTTACAAAATGGCAAAAAATGAGGCTCTGTATAGACAAATTTACTGCCAGCATACAAAGATAAGTTGGAATAGATTACAGGGTCTGGACTATTTACTGTTCTAAGCTAGTATGGCTATATGTGCGACATTTTCAAAATAAGTGTCTGCCTTACTAAAATATACCTTTTTACATCATCTGCTAGAGTACTACTTGTTTGTGAAATTGAATAGGAATCGTTAAATTGTTTCCCGAGATATAAAATTATTAATTTATTAGTTGGGTTATCTTACAAAATTGCGGAGAAAAATGATTCAAGTAGATACTGTTAATTAATAGATGTAATATCTACTGACAGCATACAAAGTAAAGTTAGAATCGATTTCATGGTAACGACGATAAATAATTCTAAGCTAAGATGCCCATGTGGTCGTCATTTTTAAAAAAGTGTCTGACATTCTTAAATCATCTCAATATATATTATCTGTCTCACTACTACTTGTTTACTAGATTAGGTAGCGATCGGTTCATTGTTTGTCGATATATATAAAATTCAAATGTATTTATTTGGCATTATCTAACAAAATAACAGACAAAAGGTACTTTGTTTAGAACAGTTAGTAGTTGTAATATCTACTGTTGGCATACACAGTTAGGTTGGAATTAATTAAATGGTTTCGACAATGTAGCATTCTAATCTGAATTTACATGAACTGCTGCAGTACTTCTGGTTTGCCAAATTTGGTAGGAATCTGCTAATTTGTACCGAAATATGACATAAAAACATTATTTATTAATGCAGCACTATATTAAAATACGGCTAACAAAAGTGTTTATGCATTAGTATATATTTTGCTAATAATATGTACTTTCAGCATACAAAATTTGGTCAAGTAGTATGGCAGATAAATGAAATAAACCTAAAACATTTATATTGTCACCATTTTGAAAATAAGCGCCTAATCAATTTCAATTACGAAAGTTTGGCTGGACTCTCATAGTGTTACTTACATGTCAAATTGGGTGAGAATTGGTTTAATAGTTTTCGAGTTATAAAATGAAATATTTATTTATTTGTTCTTGCTATATTTCAAAATAGGGGACTTACGACAATATGCATTAACAATTTAATGATATCATGATGCTCTGCCACCATACACAATTTGGTTTAAATTGGTTGTATGGTTCCCGATATATGACAAATAATCGTAATTATTTAAATGGTTGCCATTTTGAAAGTAAGTGCCTGGTGTGGTCGTGAACTATAAAAGTCAGGTTTCCTTACTAAGTACTATACATGTACTGAGTTTGGTGAAACTCGGTTAACATGTTCAAAAAAAGAAAGAGGATACACATACACAGACACACAGTCAACCACACACACAGACACTCATATACACACATACACACACAGACACACACAGACACACATACGGAAAAGTTATCCCATAAGCCTTTATTTCCTTGGGAAGTCTGCTGAAAATACATTTAAAGTAGAATCAACAAAAAATGTTTGTAGTTTAATATATGAACAATTTAATTTTTGTTATATTAGTTTAAAACGAATATTCTAAATCACCTGTGCTGTTCACCTAGCAACCACTGCCTGAAAAATTATATACATATATAAAATAACTACTAACGGTAAAGTGAGCACTTTTTAAAGACCTTCCAACACACATTAACCATTAATATATATTTAATTGCAGTTTCATACATCAACTTTTGAAAGTGGTGAAATGTATACACAGTGTTGATTAATCCCATGGCAATGTTTATATTAGAAGGTGTCAGAAAGATAGAATTGGACCTAACGGAAAAATTCAACAAGGTATTAAAAATTGCTCACTTTACCATGAATCGCATATATATATATATATATATATATATATCAGCCTGAATATATATATATTCAGGCTGATTAACAGCACCTATATAACATATATTTCTCGAAAAAAACACGACACCATGGGTTCACGAAAATTGTGATAACTATAACCAGTATGGAGCATAGATTGGTAGTAATCCCATTCCCCCGAACATACCGACGTTAGTATGTATGAGTTGGAAGGGGGGGGGGGGAGGTGATATTTAAAATTGCAAATGGCAATTTGGGTCATATAAGGTATCGTTGCATAGATCATTTTAAAGGAAACAACACTTCCTAAGACGCCTTTTTCTGACATGAATAATTTGCGCACAACAAAACAAATCATCTAAGCATATAGTTTGGTACATGCATAGTTAACCCACAATGAAAATTGACCGCAAACATCATTAGCTTTGAACAATCAAAAGGAAATCTAGGAAATATGTTGTTTTTCTGGTGTGCATAAATAGTGTAGGCACAATCAAATAGCGTCGGGTGAACTGCAAATATCGGTAGGGTGTGACAGAACCAAAGTGAACTGGGAACACTCATTCACACACATAGCTCTTCATAAGTGTTCTAAATGTCGATCAGCCTGTATCAGACACGACTCTTCTCTTCGTCTTATATTCGCGGATGCTCGGTGGACCTCAGCACTGATGAGAGATCTACATACTGCTCTGATTCTATCATTTATGAAATTTAAAACTAATGACTTTCTGAATGAACGAACGTTTGATTGCCACTTAACTTGCATGCAAAACCTGCAGTTCCTGTAAGTGGTAGATGGTTCATCTGCTTGCTGCTTAGTGCTACCTTATTCTCAGCATATGTTCGGAAATAGTCTAATAACAGTTAACTGTATCATTAGTTGTGCGTAAACTATGCACATCAGATACACAACGTGAGCCATTATGGTATTGCCGTTTGGAGTGTGAGACTCGCTTTGATACTAGCAGTGACTTGTGTGCCTTACTGCATGGGCTCGTGAAGTAGGTTTTAGACTGTTTACAAGTAAAATCGGAGAATAATGCAGCACTGCGCAGAAAGCAGATACGCCATTTACCACTTACAGAAACTGATGCTTAGAATGCAATTTAACTGAAAATCGAAAGGTCGTTCATAGAGACAGTCATTTATTTTACATTGCAACCATTAATCGTTTGTGTTGTTCCAGTATCAGACATTGTCTGTCTGTGGTGTTACTTTCTGAATGGAATGCTGTTTACAAATGAAGAAGCATTTGCAATGCTGATGATACTAGCAGAATGTCGTCGGAACTTCAGAGCTGCTACCCGTTTGTACACAGGGAGGCACCGACAGCACGTCCATCACTCCTACAATATCTTGCTACATCTTGCATGTCACGTGCGCACAAACGGGCTAGCGAAAGTGACACGCAACAAACGTCGTCGCATCAGACGACCTGTGAGAGACGAGAGGGCTGATGATGTATTTGCTACCATGGTAGATAATTCTCATGATTATACCAGGAAGAATGCCTGCGAGTCAGGATTGTCTCAAAGTACCGTGTGGAGAATCCTCACTGATGATCGTTTACATCCGTACCTTGTATAGCTGCACCAAGGAATTGTGAATAATGAGATTCCTAAGCGCATTGATTTCTGCTTCTGGTACCTGAACAAGGACTATGCATTCCCTCGCAGCATTTTGTGGACTGATGAGGCTACATTCAAGATAAATGGTGACGTTTACATACATAATGCCCACTACAGGCCCGCAGGCAACCCACATTGGCTCCGTCAAGTGGATAACCTGCATGTGTGGAGCATTAATACTTGGTGTGGCCTTCTCGGACATCGTGTCATAGGACCATATGTTTTTAAGGGCACTTGAATGGTACACCGTATGCAGACTTCCTAGAGAATATATTGTATCAACTGATCGAAGATCTACCACTCGCTCTGAGATTAACACTGTGGCTTCAACAAAATGGCTGACCTGCTCAATTTACATGCAGAGCTTGGCTAGTTGCTGACATGTTATTCCACAGATGGTGTATCGGACGAATGGGTCCTGTAGCTTGGCCACCCCGTTCTCCAGATTTGTCCCTAAATTACTTCTTTTTGTTGGAGAGAATTAAAGAAATCGTCTACTGCATGCATCCAACAACGACGGAAGATATGAAAGAGAGAATCAGAACAGTATGTGGATATCTCGGCTGTGCTAATGTCTGCCGAGCAACCGCGAACGTAATAAGGAGAGAAGATCCGTGTCTGATACAGGGTGGTTGACATTTCGAACACTTATGAAGAGTGATGTGTGTGAATTAGTGTTCCCAGTTCCCATTACACAGCATTTCTTCCACACCATACTGGTATTTACAGTAAACCATGTAAACTAGGTATGCATGTCAGAAAAATGGGTGCTGTTGATCAACCTGTATATATAATTTTTTTCCAATCCCATAAGCAGAGGAATCTCTAGTCACCATAGATCCACCTCTCTACGGCTAATGAACAGGTTTGAATTCGTCCGAAAGCATCCTTATTAAAGTGCTAATCCACAGATCTGCATTCTTTAGTGTCGGTTATCCAAATTTTGCACGAATGAATTCATTGAAATAGAGTGTTATCGTTTTATATGGTCTTCACCTTCATTGTGCTGGATAACATGAGTCCACACAAGTCAACACTTACTTCCATTGCTTATTTCCTCAGATCTGCACCTGTACTGTGTAGGGTAATCTGGGTCTGCACATATACAAGTGTGGGTAGTGAACTGTAAGAAACTTCTCAGGTACTCACTTGCATGGTGTCGAGTAGCAAGACCCAGCACACATGAATGCGTAGGAAGTATACCACTACCATTTACAAGTCAAATTATGAAGCACACAGTAAAAAAAAAAAAAAAGGATTTCATACCAGATCGTTTGTTACCGTAGTCTTTAATTATATCACGTTTGAAGGGCCGTGTACCAATAGTTCTTCACAAAACACCAAGCGATTGAAGACTGCTCTGTCCAGTCTATGGTGAAAGTGATAATGTGTGATTAAAAATTCGCATTGTCTTCGTTGCTGGCAGGAATAACTATTTCGCACATATGAAAAATATAACATATTTTCCAGTTTCGCAACTGTAAACGGACATATCTCTCGATTCGTATGACCGGGGAAAGAGCAAAAATTTTCCCTACTGCATGCTGGCAACACCGCCAGTTTTCATGTTCATGAATAGATTGTGTCTCAGTATAAGAAATTGATGTTAGTACCCGGAATGGTACTCGTAAAACTGTTGGGTAGGGGAAATGATGTTTGGCAGCCGAACGAAAGTGGGGAAACACCCTGGCCACTACATATACTTTGAAAGAATGTTCGACCAGGACTTAATTATTCCCCAAAACTCGAACTCAAACATACTTCCAACAAGCCTTGAACTCAATCTAGAGCCCTCCTTGCGCATTTCCCCATAACCAGGGGCTTCACAGTCGATCTCATACAAATCGTTACCGACAAAATAGAGGAAAATAGAGGGCACTAGTTAGCCTTTTTCTTGATTTATTGGCATGGAGGTCCCCATCTCTAACCCCCTCGGTGTCACGTTTACCGATCTCATTCACATTAAACCCAGAACCTTGATGTGGTGCATTTAGCCTAGCCACGATTGTCATTCACATTTACACCTATATGGTGCCCAATTACCTGATTATTAGTAGCCAGGAGTAATGGATTTATAATATTATAGTAGCGAAATGACCACTAAAATCTGTGTAATGGCAACTTACACACCACTTTTTGTTTCCATGGCATAAACTGGCTCTCGGTAATTGGAAAAGTGAATAAGAATAGCGGCCCACAGCTGCTCGCCCTTTATGGCAAGGAATTAATTTCAATTTCACATATTACCATATGTGAGAAATATGGTGGACATTACCATGATCCAACGAGGTACTCGGTTTGCTCTCCATAATCCCACTTTTAGATTTCGTCGTATTTCCGGAAAATATTTATCAATATCTGCAGCCTACGGATAATGTGCAAACGCCGCTATTTTGGTTCATGTAGGAAGGCTTAAACAGTTCTCCGAGGCCAAACGAGAAATCACATACCCGAAAGAAACACAGGGAAAAAAACAGCTACAGATTAACTACAGAAAAACAGTAGACAGATTGAAAAGGATAAAATGCTCAGATTAATATTTTCGTCCCTTAAAAATGGCAAAATAAAAATAGTCCGCAAAGAAGCTGAAGATAGAGGTTCCGCATCCATCTTCATTTCCTGAGTTCTCGTTTTTTTATGTGTAGCAGAAAAGTTATTTACCCATTGTACAACTGACCCTCGACACAGAAATGTCAATATTATTTGGAACACATTCTTGTGCAAACAGGGCATGTTACTGTATATAATAATGATCACAGGGTCGTAAACCTATGGACAGAGGCTACAAATACTCATGAACAACAATGTTAGTATCTTGTGTAGCCTCATTTAGTGACGATACAGTACTTTAGTCGTGCATAGAGACGATCATAAATGCGTCTGATGTCATCTTGGGGAATAATGTTCCATGCTATTTACACCTGGTAATGCAATTCGTGGAGGTTTGTTTCCTGTATTGCATACTGCACCAATTGCCACCCCATCATGTCCCACACATGTTCAATGGGGGGCAGGTCAGGTGATCGCACTGGCCAGGGGAGTTGTCGAACACATTCGAGAGCACGTTGGGTAACACAAGACATATGTGCATGGGCTTTTTCCTGCTGGAATCGGACATCTCCTTATCATTAAAGGAATGGCAACAAAAATAGTCCAGATGATGTTCTGGATGTAGCATTCACTGTTCAGTGCTCCCTCAACAAACACCAGAGGTCTACAGTTATTGTAGGCTATTGCTTCCCAGACCATAATGCAAGGAGTTGCTTCTCTATGTCGCTGCCATATACACTCTGGTTGATGCCACTCTCCTGGTTGATACCGCACTCACAAACGAATGTCTCTGGCGACAAGGCAGAATCTGCATCACTAAAAACCACTCTGTGCCATTCTACCCTCCCATAGAGTCGTTCGCGACACCATTTGAGGCGGGCTGTACGGTAATGAGGTGTGAGAGGAATCCTGGCGAGCGGCACCCTTGATCGTAGCCAAGCGTCCAGCAAATGGTTGGTGATGGTCCTAGCTGACACCCTGGGTGCAACAGTGGCCTTAATCTGTGCGGTGGTCGCAGTGAGATCAGCAATGGCTGCTTGACTGATGCAGTGGTCCAGGAGGTAATCCATTTGCTGCTGCTATCCGGAACCAAGATTACGAGCATGTGCACCATCGTTTGACTACCAGCACCACTAATGATGCACAGCAGACACTTACCATCCTATGCATTGGGCAATTTGTCGGAAAGCCCATCCAGCCTCCCTAAGGCCTACAATACGACCTCGTTCAATGTCCTTTAATTCCACGAATTGTGGTCATCTATGCAATTGTGGCATGTATACATTGCTTACTACACACAGGCCGATTCTTGAAACAACAGATTACTCTGTCACCGAGTCAACTACAGTTATAATGGGCTCAGCAGTACACGGTTCCTACTCTGTCCACAGCACAGCGCTGTTAATCATTGCATGTACTGTCCCCTATTAGTGCCCCATGTGCATATGGTGTTTCTATGTCACCACTTTAGTGGTGATCATTTTTAATTTTCCACCAGTGTATCTTGTTATTACCACATATCATTCTGAGGGAGAAGTGATTCGAGTTTTGCGAGCAATTTCAAAGTTTCCTGATCTTATATGCTGGAAGACTAATGGGTTGCTCTGTGTTTATAAACTACTTGTTCATTGAGACTTGTCTTTATTCGCCATTTAATTTCACTTTCTTATGGGTTATGCAAATTATTGGGCTGAAATTAGGGTTTACAAAAATGTCATTTGTTTGCATAAAATCATATATATTTTGCACACACCAGTTGCTTTGTGAATTAACTGTATTAACTAAAGTCGGTTTTTACCGATTTTAAGGAAAGAAATTATTGAGCTGAGCATCCTACCCACTCCATTGTGTTTTCTGTGAGGCTCAGTAATAGGAGTGCATTGTGGTACCTTTGGTGTTCTGTCCTGTATTTGCCTTCTAATTTTTGAAATAATCACTAATAGATGGACATCTTAACTCATCAGTTAGGATTGGACAAAGGGAGGGAACACTAATTGGGAGTGCGAGGTGTGTTATGCCTTGTAATTTCCTTGTTTGTAGCCAGGTTTCGAGGTTCCCTGGGTTAATGGCTAGCATGGTTTGCAGAAAGAGAATATGCAATTTTGAATGCATACTTCTGCCTTTTTTATGGTAATAAAAATTATCTTACCTCTGTTGAAGAAATAAGTTATGGAGTTTCGTAATTCACCTTCTGTCTTAGCGGTAATTATGGGGTTGTTATCAGTCCAGGTTGCATGGACCTTTTATTTGCTGTTTTATGGTTAGTTGAACAATATTATTTGTAATTTATCAAGAGACTTTTAACATTATTAACATATGTGGAGATATATCTGGGTGTAATCGCTACCAATGTCCTTAATATGATATCATTAAGGCCAAATTTTTCATTATTTCGTCGGAACTGTAATATTCCAATGGCTTGACAAAGTTGTCGTTATAATTGTGATTTATTTCAAAAATATTCTAAGTGATGATTTCCATCATGTCCTGTATAATTTATAGGAGTATTTAAGTGATGGTTTCCTGGAATGCTACACAGCTGGGTTCATAGCTATTTACATAAAAGCTATTTTTCACAGTATATGGTCCTATGCAAAAATGTGCTGTAATCTCAGGTAAGGTGCTCCTGGTAAGGAGTTGTAAATATTGTTTAATAAATCGGCATATGCTGAGTTCTGTTTTTTTCGTACACTTATTTCGGTAATTTGATATCACATTCGTGCACAGAGAGTTATTTAATCTTTCCAGCAAACAAAATAGCGGCCACTGACGCATATTCTGCTGGCCGCAAATAGTGTTAAATATTTTCTGTAACTGAGACAAAATACAAAAGTGGGATAGTGGGGAGTAATCAGGAGAAACTCGTCAAATCATGGTAATGCCCACCATTATTCTCACATATGGTAATCTGTTGTGACCCACTGGGAATCGATCGTAGCCTGGCCACTGACAAGTGCACCACAGCTAGGCTGTAGTTTCAGTATTACTGAGATCGCTAAATGTGGCCGAGTGGGGTTACAGATAGGGACAGCCGGGCCGATATATAGAGTAAAAGGCAAACGGAGGCATTCTTCATTTAATTATATTTTCATATGTTTTTGTGGTTATTGGCTTTATAGGATACACTGTGAAGCTTATTTAACTTTCAGTGAATTTTTGTATAAGAAAGTACCTAAATTGAGATTGAGACTTACTGGAAATTCAAGTTTCAGTTCTGAGACATGATTGAGCCCTTATTTGTCGTAAATAGTAGCCAATAGTATACTTCCACCTTTGTTTGGTGGCCAGATATTTAATAGATATATACATATTATGCCTTGCTAAATTTATGTGAGTGCTATGCCCAGTAAATTCTATCATGGGATTGTCATACTCGAACAAGGGCTATCTACACATGTACATAGAATGTGGTGATGATACTGACATGCAACTCTGTAGATCTCCGCACATTCCCTGGTCGTTTGAACCGAGAAAGTTGCCGGTGAGCGGTAGGATGTAGAGAACATGGGCACAGGATTCCTGGAGTTGGATTCACTCGGTAGCATGGAACGGCCATGTTATCTCAAAATTATGTATTTGCCACAAATATAATTTCAGGAATTGTTGATTTTGCCCAAAAATCCACTTTTTTCAAAAAAAAAATAAAATTTAATAAATGCCCCGATCGAGTCTTCAAATTAACGAAGTGGATTCGAAATTCCTCGAAGCGAGAGCAAACATTTCAGATCATCAAGCGGATTCGAGTCCCCTAGAAGGATGAGTCACATATTTTTCAGAGCAGTAAT
Organism: Clitarchus hookeri; assembly: GCA_002778355.1. Classification (NCBI taxonomy): domain Eukaryota; kingdom Metazoa; phylum Arthropoda; class Insecta; order Phasmatodea; family Phasmatidae; genus Clitarchus; species Clitarchus hookeri. The sequence goes on along the minus strand of NQII01002540.1, from coordinate 298,823 downwards.
ATCATATTCGTGGCTCCCAGCCACGTCCAGTGGATTAGACTGATTAGCGGTCATTGCCCCCTTACCCAAACCACAATCATGCTCCCCTCTCATCCTACCTCCATAAAATTTCCTCTCTTAACCCCCACCACTGCCCTCCCAATAGTAAATGTCGGAGAAAATCCAAAACAAATATTTTTAAGAAGTTCTAAAAAGTTTCTAAAAATACCTAGTAAGAAGTAAAACAATTGAATAAACACCCATGAAATCAGATAATATTTTTTTGGTATTGAATTTGTGAAAAAAATCTTTAAATTCTCTCATGCATTAAGTGTTAGTCGTCTTCACTTCACCTTTTTAAGGTTTAGATTCTCATACAGATAGTGGAGCACACAGCCTCCCTACCAATAGGGTGACCAGCAAATGATTGAACCTAGCCAATTTTAATTTGCGGTTTAGTCGGCTATATTGTAGGTCAATATACCAACCCCCTACAGCATTCGATCTTTGACTTTACGTAACAAATGATCCCTCACCCACATCAACCAATTGTGTCGTCTGTTGACTTCATTGCACCTTTAACCCATGTTTTTTTTCAATATTGGCAACTACAGTATGCTGATTATTCATGTTTTCAGCATCTACCATCAGAGAGCTACTATGGCATTCATTTACAAACCTGTTGGTGATGAGCCCCCACCCCCAAAACATGAGTATATGCATTTAATCCATCCCATGTTACTGATAAATTGAATTTATATTTAAAGTCAATATAAAGCAGGTAATATTCCATAACATGGTTTTAAAATAACTAAAACACATAATAATTAATATTTTCATTCTACAAAATTAATTTACAGTACATAAGGAAACGGACAATTCATTGAATAAAATTCACACACACACACACACACATAAATATATATATATACTCATATATATACATATATATATATATATATATACATTCAGTAATCGCACTCTTCCATTGTAAGTTCTCCTCTCGATGTCTACTTCAGCGACCTAGCTCTTGTAGTGGGTGGGGAAATCCCACTACTTGGTGTACGCCCTTCCGTTATGCAGTTTCAATACCTCGAACAAATACAATTCTGGAAACTTCTCCAGCGGGTTCTCCTCGGCATAGAAACCATCACAAATGGGTACTTTTTCAGATCTTTGAGATAGTGGGTTCTCGGGGTGTAGTCGCACACGAAAGAATATGGGGCTCCAATTCTCTGTGAACCATTTCTCGAAGAGGCCTTTCTGTTTGTATACGCGCACCAGGTCAACGACCTTGGATTTAGGGTTGTGAGGGTCCTGCCTCCTCGGCTCGAATCACACAGTTCAATGCAGTGAGTCGTCATGCAAGTTATAGAGTAAATGTTAGAATCGTACTCGTAAACGAGTTCCGGCATTATCTCCAACCACATGTTGTTGATATTGGCAGCCAAATTTCTCCACATTTTGCCCTTCAGAGTATGGTGAAAATGATTAACGATAGATGCTTTGAGATTGCTGTATACGGAATAATAGTTAATGTTATGTTTCCTGATACGGACCTTGAACTTCGCATTGCAGAATTATTTGCCCTGGTCAGTGTGGAGATTAGTAAGGATGCGATCTTTGCACAACACATTGGTAATGGCTTCGGTGACCTCGCACACATTCTAAATATTGACTGGCCTTGCCCAAGAAAATTTGGTATATTCATCGATTACTGTGAAAATGTATTTGGAGCCTTTGTTGATCCGAGCGTACAGTATGATCTCGACGATTTTGGATTGAAAAAAGGTCGTTCATCCCACAAATTATAACTTTGCGATGACAGTATTTGCAACTCGTGGCCACATGCAGTTCATGGGCTATTCCCAACCGACTCATAATATGTAGCCTCGTTCCTTTAGTTCCTCGACGAAGGAAATAATCTTGGTTGCGTGCGAGTAATTTTATTCTATCTGTCTATCTTCCTTAGATATTCCCAACTTCAAAGTGCTAGGCTACCAAAGATGTCTGCAAGTATGTAAATTGTTACGTGATCTTCGTCCTTATAAGCATTGGAACCGGGATCGCTATCTTGGTAAAGTGCAATAGAGCAATGTCTTGTATTCCAGCCAGTCATCATCAGTACACTCCATAGGCTCCTTGTGAAGTAGACGTTCGTAATTCCCGGGGGTTCCAAGCATCTCGTAATCGTCTACTTGGATAAATACACCGGGTATAAACACTTTTTTATTAGTATCGAGAAAACATTTGACTCGTACTTGCATACAACATGTTCATATTATTTTTTAAATATGTATGATCGTAGGTATTGACGAAAAAGGGCATTGGGTCCGAGGGCACAATTCCGAATATTTTTCTTGAGTGTTAAATACGCATATTGTCAATCTTCCCGATCTGTTTGCACGTCATCACATTTGCGCTTCTTCGATAGTTCAATGGTATAGATGATTTCTGTATTCACCAATGTGGTTGTTCAATCGCTCTCCCTGAGTACATCGATATATTGAGTATTAGGTTTAAACATTTCTTCATTCAATAGCTTGCGCGAAAGTCTCGCTCTCTTGGCGAGTAAATCCTATAACCGAACAGACAGTATTGGACAATGCATGTCTCTAGCAATATCTTAGCTTCGCACTGCACAAAAATGTTACTATCTCTCTCTTTTATAGGTTGATCGTGAGTCTGCGACAAACGATTTTCGGTCCAGTCCAGGCATTCGCTACAGACATCTAATATGTCTCTGTTCTGTTTTTTTTTACATCTGTTTACATGGTGCAGTGGGAAATAGAGTAAGTGAGTTTATTCTCTATGAAATCTTTCAGCCCTTTTATATTCACTTCATTTTGTGCAGATACCATATTCAATTTGTCGGTAACTTATATTTAAACAATGCAGGTGAGACACTGGAATCTACTACGATTGTTCAGTGTGTCCAGTCTCACGTGAAGAAAGGGATAGATTCCAGGCCTCGAAACATTGTGGAGACTTGTTATTATTATTGTGTTATCTTTTTTCCATCTTTCTCTTTCCTCTCTGTTGGTTCATCTATTCTTTCTCTGGTTATTTTTGTGATTCCTGTGTTGTTCGTAGTGTTGAATTATTTGGTGTCACAATCTGACAAGGAATACATTTCATGAATCGTATTTCATTGTGGTTTTTGTCCTATTTTTGTGCGTGTTTTTAGTTTTTATTGATTAGCTGTGTCCACTGATATTGTTTTTTTCACTGCTTTGTTCACTTGTGTGATGTTTTCGTTTTCGTCATCGTGTTTTCTTTACGTTTGGTTTGCTTTTGCTGTATGTTCTGTTTTGTAATAGGTTGTCCATCAGTCATATATATATACATATACACACATGTTTTTCTATTGGCAAGGAAACAGCTTTTCCTAACCATCTGTCTGTGGTGTTGTAAAAGGGTTTTTCCGTTTTTTTGTCTTGCTGAGTTCTTTGTGTGTACGATTTTTATTTAGCCTCATTATCCGCAATGTACATAGTCCAAACATACAAATAAAATATCATGAGGTCACCATTGCCATTTAACTTCAAATATGAAATAAGCCAATATGTTCATCATACTTAGCGAACCTGATTTGTCGTGGTTAGATATTTTTCTGCTACAAGATAATTGCTACTATTTATATATTTCTAATAATTCATCACTCAGTAGCAGCCAAAGATTTCACTGCTAGTGTGGTAGTCGTTTGGAAATTATATTTCAGCTGTTTAGCAAAAAATACATACTCAAAATACGAAAATAAAAAATTTTCTCTATATGAGTTATTTATGAAAAATATACCTTTTAAAAAATTAATATCAAACCAGTACTATACACAAAATTATGCCAATAAAATGTTTCTTATTATATTAGTTCCCCCATTAATTAAAGTACAAAAATTTGTATTAGCAGAAAATTATTCTAATGCTTAAATGTATTTGTAGAGACATAATATATTTATGTGCAACATATTAAAAAACACGTATATGAGTTTGTAGGTTTTTTTCTGTTCCATATATTTGTATTTTTCAAAATCACTCATATACACGTGTAATCGAAGTTTATTCCGAGGTTAAATGTACCGTGGGTTATCGTAATACCAGTACCTAAAAGCCACTGTACTGCACTACTCATAAAACTTAGTTTTTTCACCTCGTGATGTTTTACTTCATATGCCTTGACGAGTTGACGAAACAGAGGGCAGGCACATTGATTTTGTAGGTTGATGATCTTAACCCTGTTCAGACATAAGCTGCTCGAAATCAATCTTGGCATATTCTGAAGACAAATGCCTGGCATTCCTCGTCGATGGCGACCTCTAATATGGACAGGATTCTATCGTAAGGCATCTCACCAAAATCACAAATGAAGTCTTGCAGTCAGAACCACTGTAGTTTGAACATATCTATTTTCTAGGTTCTGCCACAGAACAAGAGTCAATGATGTTTTCATCACTTTGTCATCGTTCATCTACTAGATGAAAATTCGCTTGAAAATAATGAGTCTCGCGAGAAAAATCTCTGAATATCGCGATGATTAATTTTTTTCCTCAAGTTATTTTAGTTTGCAAAAATGCCGTGCATCAAATCGTGCTCCTTTATGTGGCCATGCACGAATTATGTCGGGGGGTTGTGCTCGATAATACAACTCCAGCGCCCGTGTTCGAACAAATTCGCATAGTCAGTTTCGCATACGAATTCGGCATTCCGGAAACTGGTATGCTGCACTCGCTAGAGCTCGCATTCTAAACGCGTGTTCGAGATGGGAAACCTTGACCATTAAAATGGCAAACATTAGAATAACCACATACGCTTAAAAATATATTAGTTTATGTGACAACTAGTTCTTGAAATCTCTTTATCAGCGCATGTAATATATATTAATATTTACGTAAACGATAAAAATGTTATTAGAGAAACTAAACATAAAAAGAAACAAAAAAAAATTAAATGTACAATTCTACAGTTATTCTCATAGAACAACATATTTTTCTTCCCGCCTTGCTTGTGAGTACAGTAAGGCAGCGAGTTAAGTGACGTTGTGTCGTTCCAAAGTTATGGTGTTGAAATCTTAGTTGAGTTAAGAAAGATTTCTAATTTGTTTTAATTATGAATTAGTACCATATTTATATGAAGCTTTTCAAAAAATTAATTTATATATTTTAATGCTGCACATGTAATGAAGGTACTGGAAAAGAGTACAAAACATATATACCAAAGCTAAATATAAAAATTATTATTTATATTACAAATACAGTTGGCTATAATTAATCAGTAATATATACTTATTCAGCAATCTCCACATTAATATCAAGTTGTTGTGTAGCAATAGGTTGACATGTGACGTCTTTTGGAATAGAAACTTCGCTGACCCCCTTTGCGAGCACCTCCCCAGTCGACACGTGTCACGAGGCAGGTGGCGGATCACGGTTACACGGGTCCTGCGGCTTAGGCCTTCCCTACCACCCTCCCACCCCCTACGCCTCTAGCAAGCCCGAGAGATCTGTTGATCGCAGAGGATTCACGAGATATAGAAACGCAGTTCGCCTAAATTCAGAAAACACGCACCGCGGAAAAAACAGCTGACGAGCTGGATAATGATACCGAGAACACCCCCTCCCCCTTTAGCTAAACCCAGGAAAATGTGGAAATGCACCGATAAGTAGATGACAGAGCAAGCTAGGAGCAAAGTGCTACCTTCCCTGCCCCCCCAACCTTCAGGAACCAGAGCATGTGTTTTGAAATGCATTGTTCTGCTTGCCACCACCTCACCCCGTCCCACCAATAATAGAGACACATGCCGACACTTAAGGGGGGAGGCTGGCATGCATATAAACCCCTTTTCGAGATAAGTGGGGACCAGTAAATTATTACAGCCCAGAGACATTAGTTCGAGAGAGCAGTCAGTTGAATATCGCCGCACAGAGAGAAGTCAACAGCGCCGAGGGGGCCGGGGGCACATCGGACCCTCGGCCACGTCAGTGGGTCAGTAGAGCAGCAACCACAGTGAGACGACACCTAGTGCGGGCCTGTTTCCACGGCCGCCCCACACCGCCGGAACTCATCCCCCACTGACATCATACCAGCACCCACAGCTGAGATAAGTATACTGTACGCCATCCAGATAAGCCCCCCTACACCACGAAGTCGGAAACAGTTAACACGAGTAGTCAAATTAGGTACCACACCTCTCAAGTGTTGATATATGTAGTTTTGGTTTAAACTCCAGACAATTTATTCGTCCTTCTAAATGAAACAGCAATCGACTACATTATAGCAAACCCCTTAACCTTCAGGCATCATATAGTCTGTGCCTGGAGGCATTAACTACGACACTATAAGCCACCATGTCTTCCACAGTGGCGTAGCGTCAATGTAGACCTGATTTATACAAACAAAAACCATCTTCTCGAATTGTATTTAACACGGAAAATGTTATAACTTTATGTATAACTAAGTTGCAACAGACTCGATATTTATCGAGATTTAATGCATTTAGCCAATTTACGTAAGACCAATTAAATTATGTTATAAAGGACAGGTATGAAATATTTTATAATGTTTTTGCCCTACAGAATCTTTGAAGGATTTACGCGAAGTATCTGATTCAGCTTTATACATAAGTGAAGTGTCTCATTCGAGACCAATTTTAATTCAAAACTTACTAAAAAAAATATAATTAAAGTGTTGAAAAGTGGTTTTTACGAGGCTATTTGCAATTTTTAACTAATAATATGCCCGGACTGCTAGAACATGTTGTCTTGGAGATGCACAGAAACATGACATTTGAAAATGATGGTGCACCATGCCACTATGTTGTGTTCATAAGGACTTTCCTCAACAGAATAGTCCCAAGAAAATATATTGGTCATGGTGGACCTCCAAGGTCCCCCGGCCTGTAACCGATTGATTTCCTTATGCGCAGGTATTAGAAAGGGCTTCTTTACCCAACAGAATGTCGCAGTTTTGAGTAACTAACAGGAAAATTCAAGAAGCTGAAGAAGCCACCTGAAACAATCGAATGGTTTTCCGAGGCTTGCGAGAGAACTTCTGGCGATGCCTTATTTGTGCTAAAAAAGGAAATCGTCATGTTGAAAATTTTTTGTAATTGTTTGAAGTAAACTTATGTTTAATCTGTTATATTTGTTATAATTACTTTTGCACTTATTTTCAAGTATTTAATTTCTGTACTTACTACCCTTGGCACCAAATTTTTAAGGTGAAAAACATAGGAGTAATTCAATGAAATTTATAAGGTAAGTAGCTCATACAATGAGACAGTTTTTGATGTCAGTTAGGAACACATTTAATGTGAACGTTTGTTAAAAATATCACCAAAATATTAAGGAAATAAACACTTTGCGAACTTGATCTATTTTCGATATTTTACTCGCCACCATGCTAAGAGAGATCTATGCAAATGTTACTGAGCTGGATTGGCCATTTAGCCAGCTAATCCAAAACGTATATTCGAGTATCTATCACAGTTATTAATGACAATATATAAATATTTACCATCGAACTGCGAGTTCGGCACAAACCATAGAAACAAATAATAATCCTGATACTATTAACAATCGTTTAACATACATGGTGGTGTTTCGGATAGGCTTTGAGGTCTTCTTCCTCCCTGCATTGTTTTGACAGTACCTTTCTGGGGTCTCTTGTATAATACACTAGCGAACCGGCCTGGCTTCACCCGGGTACAATTGAGTTTTACAGTGATACACTAATAAAAAATTGGGAAAAGAGAATTAATTCATGCGAAAACAGAATTATAAAATTATACTATGTTGGCCTAGGTTTTTAACTGATTACGGCAACCCAAAAGGAAGGAAATATTTTTTACCCGATAGTGAAGATGTAGGGTATTGTTTTTGGAGTGTATTTCTGCAACTATCGCGTAGTTATCACATTTCCGCTTTCCAGCGTCGATGTATGGAAATCAAAACGTGAGTTTCATCAAGTTGTAGCTTTAGAAATAAGTGTACCTAGGTACTACTTTTGCGCTTAGCTCATTTTATTTGTAGAGAGTAAAAGCCTATGGTTGTGAACTGCTTCGTATTAAACTTTCATTTTTGGTCGCGATACGCATGAGGAGTGTGGCTGGCAAATGCTAACACTGCTCTTCCAACACATGCAGATTTCACAGTTACCCAACTCCGAGCAGGTGCATTCACGAGAAAATGGCGTGGAAGCACATATGCATACACATGTTTGCAGACTTTAGTTACCTGATGTCGTGCAGGTGCAGACCACTGAAAATGCTAACCACTGCTCTTCCCACACATGCAGACTTTTTTGGTTACCCAAACAGAGCAGGTGAGAAAACGACTTGGAAGCACGTATGAATGCATGTGTTAAGACTCCAGCTAGGCGCACAATATCCTTCAGCCGACATGATTGAATTCCGACGTGCAGAACACTTACCTATGTGTAGAAACACAGATTGGAACCTAGTACTCTGACTCAGAGGTATCTAACAACCTACTATCATGGAAGAACATTCATGCTGATATGATTCGTGAACCTTCTGTGAAGAGTGACGGGAAGTCTAGCTGCATAGTGTTGTAAAAACGTTACTGACTTGGTTGAAAGATATATAAATATATGAAAGCATATACATAAATAAAATTAAGGATTGACAACTTACAACAAACTGAGATATGTTAAAAGCCAAAAAAAATATGGACGTGTTGTATGCCGAACGTGTGAGTACCCCATGAATACTAAAGACGACGAGCAGGCAATAGGAAATAATCTAAAATATTTATATATATGAATGGCTGTAAGGACCAGCCGTCAAATAGCGAGAGCGTATAAACGAGCGGATATGTCGTGGCACGGTACGAGTACAGGCCAAGACTTGTGACTGAATGTAGCCAGTGGTAGGTTAAAAAACCATACAAGTTGTAATGACTATATACCGGTCGGTGACACGCAGCGTACAGAACGCCTTAGATGAAATGCATAAACACGTTTGCTGTCCTTGCAGTGAAAACTCCCTCTCATCTTGTGACATACACACAACGTGAAACAGAGGACAACACTTGAAAATACACTTTAAACCCCATAACTAACATGTTAAATTTTATTTAATCTGATGCAACAGAAGGAATTATCATTCAATCGAGTACTTGTGCCTCTATAAAAGTAGGCTATCTTAGTCCATTGCAGAAACAAACAGCAGGCAATCATAAAGTGCCGGTACAGAGTAGATAAGAACATAGAGCCGAAACGGTGTGATGGTTCCTTTGATGTAGACGTACCCATTCGCTGATTGGCTGCGAACAGCTCCGGGAACAGACCGTAATCTATGTGTGACTGGCTACTGTATGCTACTATAGGTTCCGACCATGTGCATGACTGTTACTTCCAACTTAAGGTGCCCGTCTACCTAGCGCTTGAACTGCGTTGCAGAGTGTTCGAAGTACATGTTTTTCAACCAAACTATTAAACGTGCGTCCAACGTGCTGATCTACGAAAAGAACACACACTTCAGACCAGAGCTGTTAAGTACTTTCAAAATATCACGTATGTTAGAAACATCAATACTATGACCTCATCCACGATGGTCGTCGTCTCTCAAGAAACCTTCGATAGAGAACTGAGTTCATGCCTTGGAACTGTACAAAAAATTTTAATTCTCTTTCGGACTTTGACAAAATCTGATAATTGTCTTTTCCTAGTCATGGACATGAACCTAATATTAGCATTGCTATGTTAAATGAATAACGTTAAAATATATGACACCATCCAAGATGGCCATTGGCTGAACATATCATGTGTTCTTTCATGTAGATATTGTGATGAGATGCTCTATGAGACGTTAAATAGTGCTAGACAAGACCATCCTGCTCAGTACAACAGTCATTCCACCTTGGTTTTCTCATATTCCTTCTAACAACCTTTTACCTAGCAGCCTGCCGGAGACATGTCTCATGCTCTACCATTCCAATTCGGTTTTTTGGAAGGGTTATGTATAGTCCTCGCAGCTTTCTCAACGATCACTCGTGCACCGGCCGTCCACTGTGCTCTGTGTGTGCGCTCAGGGTCAGCACGGCATCTCGCTGGCACCTGCTACTGGTCCTCTAATATATATATATATATATTTGGGGTAAGTGTTTCGTCTGCATCGTGGTGGCGAGTAGATATATAAAACAAACGTATTATTATTATATTACTTACAAGAGGGATAGACTGTACCTTTCCGAAACATACAACGCTTTAACAGAGAGTATTATATGCATCTCATTTAAGCCCTCCGTCTATCTGGAACTTTTTCCCACTTCTAGGCCGAGAAGCGCGGGAGCGATAAGGGCGACACTGCCACGCCCATCAAGTATACCATCACCGCTAAGCACAAGGCTCTGAACTGATATGCAGTGTTCTCGTCGTGCTGCGTGTACCTATGGGACTTTCAGTGGTGACCATATTTATTTTATTAGTGGGAAGTCTTTAGGAAGGTTCAATGCAGCTCCCTATAGTAGTTTTGTATGTATCTGATGCGTGCATTTTGAGCTACAGCGCCTTGGAAAGGGAGTTTTTAGCGGTTTTGGAGTACTCTGAATTGATGTTTCTAATGTACGTGATATTTTAAAAGTACTTAACAGCTTTCGTCTGAAGTGTGTGTTCTTTTCGTAGATCAGCACATTGGACACATGCTTAATAGTTTCGTTGAAAAACGTGTATTTCGAACACAATTCAACACAGTTCAAGCACTAGGTAGACGGGCGCCTTATGTTGGAAGTAACAGTCATGCACATGGTCGGAACCTATAGTAGCATACAGTAGCCAGTCACACATAGAGTACGGTCTGTTCCCGGAGCTGTTCGCAGCCAATCAGCGAATGGGTACGTCTACATCAAAGAACCATCACACCGTTCCGTCTCTATGTTCTTATCTACTCTGTGCCGGTTACTTTATAATTTGCTGCTGTGTTGCTTCTGCAATGGACTAAGAGAGCCTACTTTTATAGAGGCTTAAGTACTCGATTGACCGATAATTCTTTCTGTTGCACCAGATTAAATAAGATTTAACATGTTAGTTAAGGAACTCGTCCATATTTTTTTTTGCTTTTAACATATCTCAGTTTGTTGTAAGTTATACATCCTTAATTTTATTTATATATATGCTTACACACACATACATATGTCTTTCAACCGAGTCATCAACATCTTTACAACACTATACAGCTAGGCTTACCGTCACTCTTCACAGAAAGTTCACGAATCATGTCTGCATGAATGTTCTTCCATGATAGTAGGTTGTTAGATACATCCGAGTCAGAGTACTAGGTTCCAATCTGTGTTTCTACACATAGGTAAGTGTTCTGCACGTCGGAATTCAATCATGTCGGCTGAAGGATATTGTGCGCCTAGCGGGAGCTGTGTGACCTTTGGAGCCTTACACAACACTCTGTTAGCTAGTGTTATTCGTTACACTTGACAAGACCTGCACAGCCCTTGCGTCGTCACCCAACCATCTGAGCTGTCTCACATATTCCACAGCATATTACAACAGGCACATTCTGTTTCTAGTGTTGTACACTGAATGTATTGGACCGTTTCAGTTGTTTTGTAAGGAAGTTATTTACTAGTCTGTTGTACTGTCCAGAATAGTTTGGTAGTGTATAACATCGTTAATTTTTTCATTCTATGTTTGGTTGTTAAGAGCTAGCCGTGTTAGCGATGACTCGAGTTGTCGTCCTTGTGTTGTAGGACTGATGGTGATCGTTTATATTAATATATTAATATTTTTTACAGTTAATTATATTTTCGACGTTGTCAAAATCTGGTTTTTCTCAGAGGTGGAGGTGAACTTAATTTGACAAGGATTAACATAAATAAATAACACCAAAATCATTTACATACTTTAACCTTTACTTACTGACTTGACATAATACAAATACATAATCACATTTGATACATGCTCAACATATTGTGTTAATTCGAGCGAAACCTTTATGTTGACTGATTTAGCATAAGAACAATATCGTCTGTGAGTAGTCAATTGGCTCTTATTCGAATATACTGCACTGTAGTTATCACATGGGTAGGTCTGGTAGACGGTAGCAAATTTATAGTTGCTATCTTCATGTTCTTTGGTCCCGCTACGCTTCCTGAATTTCTTGCCGTAATACTTGGACTCGCTTCCTGATGAACGACGAACATAGCCTTTGCATGTATTGCTATGTCTATACAAACGATCACTTCGGGCAAACATGGCGTCACAGGTATCACAGTGAAATGTTTTGTATGCTGGGCTGAACATGCAATGGAAACTTTCATGCCGACATGAATTATACCTTTTGTTAAAAGTATTTCCACAGTAGTTACATTGATGGCGCATCGCTTGCATCGGCTATTCAGGACCCCTTGCTGTTAGCCAGGTTGTAGACAGTAAATCTTCTATTATTGGTTCCGTACCCATATTATAGCAGGGTGCACGATTGTAGTAGTTACGATGATATCGTAATGCGTGTAGTGGCTCTTCAGTGTACCTTGCTGTCGATGCCGATGTTGGCGATGGCGAGTTTTCATCCATTGATTCTGTCTTCATATTGTTGTAAACAAGACTGGTTTTCACAACATCGCTCGGCAACTGTATTATCTTCATTTGACGTGATGTTGGCTTATATATATACTATACACATTTCAATTTGTATTGTGTATCTCGGCTTTCCTCAGTGAACGACAGCCTCGCATTGCATGTTAGGTTCCTTTATGCGCTGTAGTGTTCTCACTATATAACAACGATAGCTTACCTTTTTTGCTTCATATGTCTCTTCGCATTGTAGGCATATGGAAATGATATGTTACAGTAGTGACATGACTGTTCCCGCCATTGTTTTCATAGTAGTGTGCGTTCCCTTTAATGCTTTATCATTGTGCATGGTCTGAGATAACCCTCGCACATATGTTGGGGGAGACACTGAGATAACTCTCCTGGCTTGGAATGCAGGCAGGTGGTGTATATAATCTAGTAGGGTGGTCTTAAACGATAATTTAATTTTGGAATACGCTGATATAGCCCTCCCAGCTTGGCATGCAAGGGCGTGAAGTATTTCATTTTGTAGGAAGGACTTACATGTTAATTGATTTTGGGATATAATTTTTTAAGTTACAATTTTCTCTATACGTTTGCAAGAAGCGCAGTTATATAACACCTTCGCAATGTCTAATGTATAGACTTTATTCATTTTCACTCACCTGTTCTTTGCCTCTTTTTAGGCTGTGATCTTCCATTAGAAACGTCTTAAGCAACATCATACTTGAAACCTCCTCTTCAGTAGTAATTTCCCTATGATGTTATCTATTTGTATGTTCCTTAGTGCGCTTTGTTTTCTTTAGGAGGGTTGTCTTTCATTTTCGATGTTGTAACCTGCTTTTACACTATACCAATGTCATTATCAATTGGTAATGTCATAGGAATAGTGTATTGTCCGGTCCCAAACCCGGGACCCATCTCCATGCTAATGTCGATGGTAAGTGAGAGGGCAACGATGCTGAGGGTAAGTAATGTGTGTGTTCATGCGTGCGTGTGTGCGTGTGTGTATTCATATGTATACGCACATATATATGTTGGGTGTGCTTGTGTGTTCGTGAGTGTATACATATGTATACGCACATATTTTGGCTGTGCTTGTCTGTGCGTGTGTGTATACATATATATACACACGTATGTTGGGTGTGCTCATGTGTTCGTGATTGTATACATATGCATATGCCCGTATGTTGGCTGTGCTTGTGTGAGTGTGTGTATACATATGTATACCCACATATGTTGGGTGTGCTCGTATGTTCGTGAGTGTATACATATGCATATACACGTATGTTGGCTATGCATGTGTGAGTGTGTGTGTAAACATATGTATACGCACATAAGTTGAGTGTGGTCGTATGTTCGTGAGTGTATACATATGCATTTGCATGTGCTTGTGTGTGTGTATACATATGTATACGCATATATGTTGGGTGTGCTCATGGGTGTGTGCTCGTGTATACATATGTATACATGTGTATGTTGGATATGCTCGTGTGTGGGTGTGTGTATACATATGCATACGCATGTATGTTGGATGTGAATGTTTGTGCGTGTTTATGTATTCATATGTACACCCATATGTGTGTTGGGTGTGTGTCTGAGCATGTGTATGTCTACATATGCATAATATATATACGTGTACATGTATGTATGGTTCTGCTCGTGAACGTGTGCCTGGGTGTGCACTTGTGTGTGTATGTGTGTGTGCGCTCGTGAGAGAGAGTGTGCAGGTGCGAGCCGACACCCCAGCCACACGTCTCAACGAAGCGCTATGCAGAATATCATCATCGTGATTCAAAATATACTGAATGTACCAGCAAGGTGGCCCTTTCTTGGATGGATGATAAGCGAAAGAGCCTGGACGATGCAATACATACTGTCCCCTATGAATATAATAGTACATAATAAAGCATATCTGGGACAGACGTCTTTGGGAGGTCATGATGTGTAGCAGGAAACAGTTCCTCTCCTCGGGTTAAGTGCTTTCATTTCTCATGTATCATATTGATCTTGGAAAGTATGCTGGCTGGTAGCATACTATAGTTGATGTTATTCGTGTCAGATATTGTAAGCTATACATCGGTATATTTGCATAATTTTAGTCATTTGCAAGAAGCGCGGGCTGTTGGCTCCTTCCGAACAGTTAATATATCATACTTGACAAAAGCTATACGTATGAATACATTCACATAATAATTATTTTTTAAGTTACAATTTTCTCTATACGTTTTGCAAGAAGCACAGGTAGTTAACACCTTCGCAATGTCTAATGTATTGACTTTATTCATTTTCACTCACCTGTTCCTTTGCTCACTTTTAGGCTGTGATCTTCCATTAGAAACGTCGTAAGCAACATCATACTTGTAACCATCTCTTCAGTGGTAATTTCCTTATGATGTCATCTACTTGTACGTTCCTTAGTCCGCTTTGTTTTCGTTAGGAGGGTTGTCTTTCATTTTTGGCGTTGTAACCCGCTGGAGTTGCGCTCTACCCATTACATCACTGCGGCACCTTGCAATGGAATGCGAGACCGTGAAGTCCCATAGCCCTCCAAAGCTATGTCCTGGCAGGTGTCTCTGTTGGGAGCCGCTGCCATCGGTGCGTGAACGCGATGTTTTAACATGCACTCTATCCACTACGCTACTGCCACCCCATTAAAATTTAATGCTAGAGCGTGACATTTAACTTGCTATCTAAGGCATCTCTCTTGGGACATGTCTGCCCCCTCCCCTGTGAATGCGGGAGCATGGAGTTGCGCTCTACCCATTGCATCACCACGGCACCGTCCCCTTGCTATGGAATGCAAGAGCGTAAAGTCCCTTAATTGTGTAAATGTGAGAGCGTGAAGTTGCGCTCTACCCATTGCATCACTGCGGCACCCTTCCAATGGAATGAATGATCGTGAAGTTCCGAAACTATGTCCTTGCTGCTGTGAATGCAGGAGCATGAATTTGCGCTCTACCCATTGCATCACCACGGCACCATGCCCTTGCTATGGAATGCAAGAGCGTGAAGTCGCGTAGCCCGAGGCTATGTCATGCCTAGGCGTTGACTCTCTGTATGCTTTACAAAATAAACATTTCAATCAACATTTAAAAAAACAAATTTTTACAGTCTACATTGGCTACTCGTTCGGCACCGATTTTTTTTCAGCACGCAGTGTCGAACTCCGGACGTTCTGTCCGCCAGGAACAGATCCGAACGTCTGTCGTGCCGCCTACAGAAGTGTTCGCTCGCCGACAGTTGTGCACACTTGCTTTCGAAAGCAGTCGGGCAATCATATAGTGACTCTGCTGTTTTAATCCTCTTTTATTTACAATGTATAAAATAATTTTAATAAAATGTATTGTATAAAAATATTTTTAATTTAAAACCATCATGCAGCAACCTCAATACGCTTCGCATTCGTACGCAGTCAGTTTAATAATATTTTGAGTGAAAACGTTTTCTTACTAGACGTTTGAATTAATTATAAATAAAGTATTGTTATTTATATTTAAAATAAAATTAATTAATTTAACTGGAAATAAAACACATTTATGATAACAGAAGTATACAACACCTGTAATAGGTGACATATTCAGAAAACAAGCAAGCACGTCTTATATGGGATGATTTCTCAACTGTTTGGTTTTAAAAGTGTGAGGATACTGCAAATAGACTATACATTTAGATTCCTAATAATATCACGTTTTTTACTTAACAAGCGTATGAATAAAGTGATCAGACCCTTGTAATTTTTTTATATAGCAGATGAATACAAAACTAGGAGAAGTGTATATCTTAATCAAAGCTTTCAGAAGTGCTAAATAAACAGAGAACAGCCCAGTCATTGGGTCGATAGCATCGTGTCGGGGTGACCCCGCCGGGAATCGAACTTGTTTCATCTTGGTGGGGGCGGGTAGTCTAACCACTACCTCTGTATGCTTTACAAACAACATTTCAATCAAATTTAAGAAAAAAAAAAGATACATTTTTACAAAACAATTTTTTTTACCGTCTTCGTAGGCTCCCCCCCGTTCGACGCCNGCGTTCAGCGCCGAGCGCTAGCGCTAGGATGCATGGGTGCGCGATCTGGGAACTATCGTGATCGGCGCCCCAGCGCTGGGATGTATGAGTGAGCGATCTGGAAAGTATCGTGTTCGGTGCCATGCTCTAGCGCTAGTGTGAGGAATCTGGGAACTAGTTATGGTGACTTTGGCATGCGTTACTTTCGGGAAGCGGGCGTTCTCAGCCGGGACACACCTGGCGCTGCGTGTTTTAACGAGAACACACCACGGCATTTTTGGCGGAATTCGAGACATTTTTAGAGGAAAACGGTATATTTTGGGTAAAAAGGCATTTTTTGGGGAAAAACACCCTATTTCGATCTAAAAACAGGTAAAAATGGAGGTTTTTTTAGGACCGAGATGCTGTCTTACATAACCAATGGTTCCCAGCTCCCTCATTCTTGCCAGGTGACGTGGAACCGGCCATTCTAGGCTACTATAGAGAATTATTTCATTATATCTTGTGTGATCGAAACTCGTTTCTCTTACTTGAGAGAGAGAGAGAGAGAGAGAAAGTAAAAGAGATTTACAGATCCTAAGTGTTAGTAGGGGTTAAGTTTAAATATTCCATAACATGTAACAAAGTGAGAAACATATTCTCTCCCTAATACAAATTATTATTTTACAGATATACAGTTGAGTGGATTGGTCGAGAAGGATTGGACCCTGAAACACATGAAGAATATCTGCAACATTTTATTACCCATTTCTACAAGAACATCACGAAGCTAGTTGATAGAGCAATGAGAAAGGAGGACTCCAGTGCTCAGGGTCAAATTGTAACAGAAATTTTGCAGCATTTGCATGCCTGTAACAATTCTGTTCAGGTAAGTTATTCTATATAACTAAACAAAATTTTAAAATGCACCCAATAAATCAGTATTAAAAAATAAACTTATAATTTTGGATCTTACTAATGAACATACTTTTCTCTGTATTTTATATTCAAGCCCTTAAGAGAATGTAAAGAATTGAGACAATAGAATCATGTACTTTAAAATTTGGGTTAAGCAGAATAAAATTTCATGTAGATATGGGACTAATAATAAGAACATCTCTGATATATGATAAACGCTCAGAGGTTAAAAAAAATCGTACATTTTTTTGGTGTTGCCTTTAAAAATGTTATATAATTTAAAATATTGGTCTGTATATTTGGTATAAAAATATGTAGTTCAACTCACCAAGTTTAGTTAAACACTAATTTTAAATTTCTGGAGATATGGCAAAAAAACTAAATTAGTAAGACTGTAAAATTCATAAAATTGACTGCTCCATAAATATTATTTTAAGTGATCTGCCATAACGATAAGTAAATGACCAGTGTGATGATTTTCGGTTGAAAAATCAGTTACACTTTTTCTTTACTTCAGATGTTCCTATCTCCTAAAATGGATGACCAAAGAGGTTATCATTTATTGTAATTAGCGTACACAACATGTGCTACCAGTGCCAAAATTGCTTTAAATTGGCCAGGAGGATAACACGGTTTTCATTTAGAGAGCAGCCGTACCTGGTATAACACACACCTTGTTAGTAAGAAATAATATATTTTTTGGAACAGTTCTCCAAAAAATGGAAAGCTCAGGACAATAAATTAGAAGCCTGCCCATATTTTGACAGTATTTTCCACGCTCACTTTTACGTACGTATTGCCTGGGGTTAGCCCGAGAGTAATATTAATGGATGTGAAATTCGGGTGGGGACGTCGGCTGTGGGCCGTCACACAAGTACCGCCAGAGACAATGCGTAAAACCCGTTAATGAGGCCGTCAAGTGCCTTATCCATTTAGATTCCCTTAGTTAATGGGCACTGCATTAGTACTGTGTATATGCCAATATACAGATGGTAATCAAAATAATAGAAACACCTAAACGGAAATGATTTGTGTAACTCGCATCATACTGTGATCGCAGAAACAGGTTGATCGAGATGCTGATTTGAGTTTTGACGTCACTCCTGTCGCAACAGCTCTAAGGTCCTTTCTGACAATCCCTTCAATGTTCGGAAATCCAGATCACTGAGGACTGATTTTCGTCTACAATTATCTTCGCTGATGATATTTTGCCACGAGTTGTGTATGCCTTCATCACCATGGACACTGTTTCTCTCGAAACAACTTAAATAATGGCAGTTTTTGATACACTTGGCCCAACTAAATGCGCTATCAAAATCTGCCCTTCTTGAAAGTCAGAGCGGTTTCCTATTTTTCCTCGCCTACCCCTGGCGGATTGGCATGCATAAATACGTACTGCACCACCTAGCGTAATTAAAACTTAGGGTGGATTTACGATTGACTTAACAGAAACCTTAAGCAGTGTGTTTAGAATATAAACCAATGTTTTCAAGGGTATAGGTTTACGCCTGCAGTATGCGGGTCGTGTACGGATCGTGTGAGTTCTTGGCTTGACATAAGAGATTGTAATATTTTATATCTTAAGAACAAGTCAAGACGAAGTAGCCAATCAGAGTACAGTGACAGTTTTTGGCAGGAAACTGTATTCATATCTTGGATTTAGGTTATGTGATTTTGTGAAATCGCATTAAATTAATTATTTTAGTTGAGAGGCTGTATCCTCTTAATTTAAAGAATAGTTGATGATCATATTTTATTTCTTGGATGAGGTTATTAAATTCGCTTTAATTAACCTTTTCAGAATCATTGACGTAAAATCCCAATGCTGTAATCGGCTTCCATTCTATAAGATATCACGAGTTTTTAAAACGATTACACAAACAGTAACCACAAATAATTAAATATATGTAAATAATTTTCACTTTTGTTCATTTTTCCACGTTATGTCGGCTCCTTTCGTCTCCTACGATTCTGATTGGCTAGACTTAACACTTGCTAGATACATCGTAAACCGCAAAACTTATGACTCGTTAAGTAGACGGAAAATAAGTACAAGTTTGAATTCTCCAGTCTTTAATCGCAAACCCACTTTAACGTCCACTGCAATACCCAACGACATTTGCCGAACACAAATGATAGGGGTTACCACCACACAAAAATGCTTTTTTGCAGAACATAGGCGCTTCCGTTATTTAAATAATCATATATATATATATATATATTCATATGCAAATAATATAAATTATATTTGTATGGAATTTATAAATATTAATTTTGCCATAGGTTGCTATTAGAATGATATTAAGTAACCTGAAAAAATGGGGGTGGGGCGTGGGACGGGCGGACGAGCTGGCAGCCATTTTGTATTTCCTTTCCTTCCCCTTTTACCTTTAAATTTTCTTTCTTCCCTCAAAAACGCTCAAAATCGGTAGAATTTTCATCAAAATTTCCTTTTTCCATCAAAATGTACCTTTATTCCTGCAAAAAATGTGTATTGCACAATGTGACTGACACCACAACCTCACGATATTTTTCATCCAATCCCTCTTTGATGTTGGAGTGGTGGTTCAGAGATCGTTTCCGAGAGGAGGACCTTCGAATAGTTATAAATTTCATTTTTCGTTAATTCAAATTTAACTATTAAAACTTACAGACATAAGAGTAACGTGCGACGTGTCTACGAACTCGTATTGACAAGGAGAATTGGATTATTGCATCACAACTCCCGAATACGCAAAACCTAATATGTTATTTAAATTTGCTTGTAAGCATATGTGTTTATAAATATAGAAATAAAAAATTGTGTTCTTTTCCCACGTTTATGTATAAAATTGATTTTAAAACAATTCTTTATTTACATATTTATATACCTATACATAATCATGTATACAATAATGTAATATTTCTATATTTATGTATACATAATAATCTGCATGTTTTCTTCTAGGGCGAACGAGTATGTGGGTTAACACAGAGTGCTATCATATTTTTTACATATACATTTTATGGTGGTAGGCCCTTTGTAGGCACAAGCTAGGATCTTTACTGTAAAAATAATCGCATTTATATAGAAAAAAATACAGTTGACGTTCTGACACCGTGAGGTGAACATCGATTTGGAAGCGCTCTCTCGTCATACCACGAAGATGAATTGCGAATACGAAGGTCTGCTTTTGATCTCAACGATGATGGAGCCGCGACCTACATCATCGCTAACTGGTTGTCACTAGTGCCAATTCTGGTATCGAGTTTTCACCTATGGTCAAAATGCTCGTCGGCATGAGAAAACTGCCTGTACGAAGAGTCCTTTTCATAAGATGAATCATTAGGACATTAGTCCCATACAGTTTGTGTAAGGTGATACACTGAAAGAACATACCGAGAACTGCAAGGATTCGTCCATTTGGAGGCAGCAAGTTTTGCCGACAATACCTCTTGCTACATCGATGTGTACCGATTCGACAGGCGATTATGATGACACAGTTAATTCTATAGACGGCATGAGTGCAATCGAGTCGGTTTGTGTGGAATGTACACCTGCAACACTTTCGCGTGAAGTTGACGAACTTGAAAATAAACGGCCGTAGGCTCTAAATACTGATGAGCATATAACTCCTGCTACAAAGAAAAGCAAATTTAATATAGAAAGCCAAACAAGAGGTGAAAATGACCATGAAGAGAGCATTAATGAAAATAAACATGAAAACAGTGATAGTGCGAAGAAAAATATGGCGATTTTCCCGATGCACTGACAAACCCCTCCAACACATTTGCTGCAACAAGCGACAAGAAGAAGGCAGAATATGGACAGAATACTGGCTACCTATTTCCCGAAAACCCGAATGAACTTGTTGATATATTCAATATTAGATTGACCTTCAAAAACCTGGGTTTATCTAGCAACTTTAGCGATATATCTTCAAACATTAGTAAACAGAGGGATCGTGGATATATCACATAATGTGATGAACTGATATCTTCTAAAATTGTAATAGAAAAATAATAATAAATTATTATAAATTTTATTTCTTTATTTTTGAGTTTTGTATCCATTTTTCTCGACAACATTAATGTGGTGCTATGAGCACTCGACTATTAACGGAAAGATCTGCATAGAGAATGATAATAAATACTTTAGTATAAAAATTAATGGTTAGTGGACTACATACACAACATTAATTCTGTTTGCTTGTTCAAATTTGGAGACAATTGGCAAACGAATGTAATTTCTATACATATGGGTGGAGGACAAACCGAAGGATTGTTCGAAGGATCGATAGAAGGATTTGCATAGCTTGCTGTTGATTGTGGAGGAGAATTGTTAAGGATTGGGATTGATCTAATCATTGGGATTGATCCTATGATTGAATTGATCGAAGGATTGCCATATGTTTCTGTGGATTGTGGAAGATGATAGCGAAGGATTGGATAGTTCAAAGGATTGGGATTGATCGAGAGATTGTTAAGGATTTATTTTGTTTGCAGAGGAGGATTGCTAGGGATTGGGATTGATCAAAGGATTGGCATGCGTTACTGTGGATTGTGGAAGAAGATTGCAAAGGATTGGGATTGATCGAAGGATTGGCATGGGATGCTGTGGATTGCGGAGAAGGATTGCGAAGTATTGGGATAGTTCGAAGGATTGGGATAGTTCGAAGGATTGGGATACTTCGGAGGATAGGGATAGTTCGAAGGATTGGGATTTATTGAAGGATTGGCATTGATTTATTTTGATTGCAGAGGAGGATTGCTAGGGATTGGGATTAATCTAAGAATTGCCGTGGGTTGCTGTGGATTGTGGAGGAGGATTGCGAAGTGTTGGGATAGTTCTAAAGAATGAGATTGATCCAAGAATTGGGATTGATCGAAGAATTGGTGTGGGTTGTTGTGAATTCCACTGTATTCTTCACACAAATAGCCTTACGATAGGCCATGTAAACTTGGAAGTCTTAGGTGGCTCAGTCACTTATTTTCAAAATGATAGCCGTATAAATATTTAAGTTTACTAACCCTACGGTTTAAAACATTACACTGATTAAATCCGAAGTTGATGCTCCGAATCCGACTTCCGTAAGGCAGTTGATTGTACACTAGCTTATTTTATGAGGTGTTCTGTGTTAAAGTCCCGGGTAAGGCACGTGTTTATTTGTAATTGTTTCAATACTGTTGCATAAGTTTCTGGTTTCTTTTCTATTGATATTGCTTGCAAAAAGAAGTCAAGTCCTGTCTACTAATTAAGTTTTTAAGAACTTATAAAAAAATTATTTGCACCCATTTTGAGGAAAGTAGGAAAATTAGTCATATCTGTAACTTCTTGTTTTGTTTATAGATTTTCACATCTAGTATTTCACCCCAGCAATTACGCTTGTGCTCTCATGTGGATGGAATGGGAATGCGACTTCTGTTTCTGTATCTGACCAGCATTTAAAGACAATTCCTGGGTGTTACAACCCTTATCCTTCACCAGAGTTGCGAGGAGTGAATTTTTTTAGTTGCGTCATCACTGCAGTGGAAAACACTAAAGGCAGTTTTTTTCTTAACCAGCCTATCTATCTACTTCTTGTCTTCTTTTCTTCCGCTGTTCTATCATATCTAAGATCACGCACTCCCAGCTGTTGTCTTTTTTCCTTCGGGTAGTTTTTTTCTGTTCACTGTGTGTTTGTCCTAGTTACATATAATTTTCGCCATTGTATCAGGTATGTATAGCTCACTTTTACTGCAACCATATGGAAATTTAAAACAATTATTTTAAATCGCCATAGTGCCTGCGAGTGTTCTGTATAGCTCAATCCCAAGCTAGAAACCAATGCTTGCTTTAGCAGCCATGCGGGTGGTTAAGTGGGAGGGCGATGCCAGAATATAATGATGATTTCAGCTAACCGGTTCCACACCGAAGAAGATGATGACGGATGATCAGTTCAACACAGAAGTTCGCGATGATGGGTGACTAGTATATGAAAATAAACTCCACTGAAGAATAGTAATTAAATATTATTAAACATGTTATTTCTGAAAAAATTAATTACTACAATTAATTCTTATAACATTAATATTAAAATTTTAATAAATAATTTGATATAAATTATTTTAAATTAATGTGTTTTGTTGTTTCTAATGGTCTACTTTTCATAATATTTATTCTCAATAAGAAGATAAATTATTTAAATAAAAGTGAAATCATGTTCTTATATTATTCAAATGTCAGTTTTATATATAAAATATAAGCATTCATAAATTATTTACAAAAATATATTATATGAATAAATATTTAGTTTCATAAATTGTTAACACATGCTGATTTTTATATCATAAAAGTTCTTTTAAAAATCAATAACCAGTGTCTTCAAAAATACAAGTATGGCAGTGGGCACAGAAGCAGTAAGTTAGCATACCTGGAAACGAGTCTTTACAAAGTTTCACATACTCTAGTTATTGTATTAAAATAATAAATACGATTGTGGACGTAAACCTGTAATTTTCCAAAGTTGAGAGGAGTCTGGTTATTAGGAATGTGCCATACTTTATTAAAATAACAAATAATTATTCAAATTAATTTCAAATACGACAGTGGAAACGCAAACCATAAGTTAGTGGACCTGCGAGCCTAGCTATATTAGTAGCAGCAAGATGAGTCTGGTGATTTGATCTGTATGTAAAATAAAACAAATCTTATAAATATCTATTCTTTTGCAATCATATCAAATATTGGCGCATTGGCATTCTTGGTAAGTTAAAAAATAACCAACACATTTTTCTCGAATAGTTACATGGGACATGACTACGAAAATATTTTAAAAATTGGTATTACACATTCTTCTAGAATAGTCATTAGAGCTACACGACTACAAAAAATTGCAAGTATGTATACTTTGAAATATATTTAAAAAAAAATTTCTCGAATAATTATTTGTGCAGTATGACTACTAGAAAATAAAAAAAAATATTACCTTTACTTTTAGAATAATCATGAGGACTATGAATATAACAACCTATATATTGATATATTCCCCACAAACACATGATAATATAATTAATTTAAACATATCGCTCAAACACATGACCTGGTAGATCAGATTGCAAGGGAATCTGGCTGGCAACCTATGGTTCGACATCTTGATCCCGTCCCCCTTCAGACAACATTTTGAGTCATCTTACCATAATTATGTACATGTAAGGATGACAGTACCTACTATCACATATATCATGAGAGGACCTTATTGACGAGAAAGCAGCACCACCAAGCATTCATAAACGAAGACGATGACACCAGTGGTATGCTATATCAGTCATAGCCAACATGACAGGGCACCAGTGGTACACTCGAACAGCCATTAACTAAGATGATCCAATGAGACCAGCACTCCTGGTGATCAACTCCAGATTCAAAGATAGACGACACCATTGCCCCTAGCAGGCAACAGTTGAATGCAGTTCTCGGGAGCTACAGCAAATAACATCAAAGATGACAGCCATCAAGATGGCTGGTGGAGTGAGAGGGCAGGCTAGAGAGGCAAGAAGTAATGGCACAGTATGAAATATAACTGGAAAAATCTCTAGGGACAAGATGGCCAGGTGGAATGACAAAACATGATGTACAACTAGAAAATCCCAGAAACCTAATGGTGACCATAATCAAAACGATATTTGGAAATAAGGTGGCCAGCAAAGGTATAGGTCAAAGACATTTAAGGTGGCAGCCTGGTGCCCTTGTGCCACAGGCACCAGCCTTTGCCCTGGAACATACAGAATACATATACTTCTCTGGCACTATTTATGGCGTGCCCCACGATGTTGAGGGGTAAAGGGTAAACGGCGCAGTGGATGCAGTGCCTGTAGGCAAGCCTCATTCAAATGGTGACTAATGGTTCTTGTTGAAACAGGCAAGTGCAGTGCAAGTCCCACAGACTCTAGCATATTTCTTGATGTAGTGCAACGTTCTGCTACTTGTAGTGTGTCTGGCAGGACCAGTACCAACTCTTCGTGAAATATGACATGTACATATCAAAGACTCTGGACACATTGTCTCACAGTGGTTATTGCATGGCTAATTTGAATGGCAATACGATGAGGCGACCACCCGGCTCCATGAGGTCCAACCATACATCCCATTTCAAATGGGGTTGGCTGGTGATATTCTTCGCAAGCACGACACCGTAGCATACGGTATGCATATTAACATGCAGAATTCTGCCTTTCCAGCATGTTGTATGTCCCTTTTAAGTGTTTCGCACTGGCCACAAGAACTCTTTATAACACAGGTTGCAGTGAGGTTTATGCGATTTCAAATTAACAATTTGCATTGCGCATTTGATACTGTATGTGGTCTTTATTATATTGCAAATTGATGCCACTTTATGGATGTAGCGATTTCCATGAGCGGCTATGTATATTTGATCAAAAGAGATAAATGTTTCACCATAATATGAATTAAAAACAGCATTTATTATGTAATTTCAATTTATTCTATTAGTAGATTGTCTCTGGGAATAGTTTTAAATCGCTAAAAATAGAGAAATATTTATTTATGAACACACATATATATGTATATATATATATGATGAAACAAAGGTCGTCTACAAAGTTTGGGAGAGGATAGAGGTCAAGATGAACAATATTTGTATGTACCAAATGCCACGTATTTCGACCATTTTGCTACTAGGGTGGATCACAGCTCTACATACTAAGTACCTTTTCCACGAACTGAGAGTTGACATGTTACACTTAAATACAATGCTGAAATTGCTAGCTATTGACTTTAACACAAAACTTGCATCTACATACTAGTGACTGTTTGGTATGCTCAAAGATTCCAGGTGTTTCCGATATGACCATTTCAGCTGCACCATCATTGTAAACCAAATCTTCTGCGGTATCTACAGGGGTTACGAAAAACGAGACATTTAATTTACCCCCCACAGAAAGAAATTCATCGGAGTGAGATCGGGAGATCGAGGTGGCCAATGTACAGGCCCACCACTGCCAGTCCAAAGATTGTGAAACCATTGATTCAAGCCGTTCTTGACATTGAGGTGATAATATGAAGGAACACCATCATGCTGAAACCATAATTGTTTTCTCACTGTTAGTGGATCATTCTCCATGAGCTCTGGTAAGACGTCACATACAAACATATGGAAATTGCCACCATGCAGTTGGTTTGTTAAAATGTGTGGCCCAAACAGATGGTCGGCTACAATGCCAGCCCACACATTGAAAGCAAATCTGTGCTGATAACGGCACACAGCAGTATCCTTCGGATTACCCCAATCACAACTATGGCTGTTGTGGCTTTTAAAAACCCCCTTCCTTCGTGAAAGGGCCTCATCTGTACACAAAACACATGTTGGGAAGGCATGATTAGCTAAATTTTTCTGGCAAAATTTATTGTGCAATTTTTTTGCGAAGGGAAAGGTCACAAGGAGACAGGTCCTGCACCTTATGGAACTTAAATGGGTGTATTCCCTTCTGATGCAGAACACGCAGCACAGTAGCATGCGTAGTGTTGAGATACCTAGCTACAGCATGTGTGCTGGTATATTGATTCTGCGAAAACTGTTGTAGCACAGCCTCCTCCATTTGTACAGTGCGCACAGTGCGAGGGTGACCAATACCTGTACCTTATTATTAAAAAAACATTAACTTTACAAAGTGCTCATAAAGCAGGAAGAGTGTTGAGAATTATGCATACATAAAATTTACCCTTTTTAATTAAATAATACACTTATAAGGTATAATTTTATTTTATCTTCCATAAAACTTTATTAATTTCTCAATGTTATTTATAAAATCAATGAAATGGCTATGGCATTGGACACTGCAAATAATACATTTATCAGAATAATATATTTCTCTTTGAAAATTTACAGAATTAATATACAGGCATTACATCACTAAAGTATTTTTATAACAAATTAATTTTAATTTAGTTTGTCATTCTTAAACACAGAAAGAGTTTTCTGCAATTATTCACATACGCTCAAGATCCGTTTAGTAAGAGGTACATTACTTGTAGTATCTAGCAATTCCTTTCGCCCTTAAGATGGCGTTGATGCAACATGACATGGACTCCACAAGGCACCAGAAGCAGTCGGGAGCTATACTGATCCATGACCCATGCACAACCTCCTGAAACCCATAGCAAATGTAACAGGTGACAGATCTAATTATATATAAATATTTCCAATACGAGGATACCACCACCACCAGCCTAAACTATTCCCTGATGACACGATGGATCCATCGTTTCTATGTGCTTGGAAAAGCACTATAACCCTTCCATCGGCGTGTATCAAAATGCACAACGACTAAAGTTGACGCATGACGAGTACCGGGGATAGGAATTGTGCTGTATTCACACCCTGAGAAATAACCCCCGTGCATGTCCCGAGGTTTAAAAACTTCTGGGGATGAACCTCAGTGAGAAGGAAACAGGGAAAGTCCCGAAAATTTAACTGATATGAACCCTTGGCGAAGGAAACAGGGTAACCCCTCGGCCGATATTTGTGCCGACACAGCTGCCAGGAAAACCCGAGACGCTTGCTGCACCCCTCCCTCCACCCCTAGTTTGAGCAAGCGAGTCGCTGACGAGACCGAAATCCTATACAAAAAACGTGCGAGTTACGCCAGGGAAGTCCCTGTTTCTCTCGACACAAATTGCTGACAGCCAATTTGAATATATCGAGAGACGGGTTAAATTCGAGAGCAGCCAAGGCGAGTGGTCATTCAGTCGCGAGCGATCAGACAGTGGTGGTCAGTCGTTCGAGTCAGTTGTAATCAGTTGCTCACGAGGAGTTGTTCAGCCGCGATGCGAGGCGAAGAAGGCAGTTAGCGCGAGAGGCAGTTGTATCACTGGGCCGGAGTTCGGACCTGGCCCAAGCAGTAATGTGCAATCAGTTGTTCGCAGTCAGTTGGAGATGGGAGTAGTTCGGAGGTTCAGCCGCGAGACGAGCTAGAAGCAGCCGAAATGGGAGAAGCAGACACTGGAGTAATCAGTCGTGTGACGAGAACAGTGCCGAGAATATGAGTAAATTCTCGGAAACGAGTGGCAGCCGAAGTCCGAGAGGAGCCATTCCCCGAGAAGACGTAGTCGTGCGCCGGATGGCGACGTCAGTCAGTCAGTAAGTCAATAGTGATGTCACCGAGGAGGGAACCCAGGAACAGCCGAAACTTCATGTGTAAATTTCCGAGACAAACCGAGTAGAAGTGCCGAGAACTTATGAATTCATTTCCGAAAACGTAGTGGCAGTTTCCGAGGCGGAGAAATTGAGAGCGCGAGAGGAGTCGTGGCAGACATCGATGTAGGAGAGGGGAAGCGAGGTCTCCAACGAGGAACACCAGCCGAGATCAAAGAGAAATCACAAGTCCAGGGAAACCAATCCCGGAATTCCGAGAAGGGAAGCCGAGCTGACCCAGCTACTTCAACCAAAGGCGGAGACGAGTGGTGAGCTTCAGCCGCGAAGCGCCACATCGAGNACTTCCGAGAAGGGAAGCCGAGCTGACCCAGCTACTTCAACCAAAGGCAAAGACGAGTGGTGAGCTTCAGCCGCGAAGCGCCACATCGAGCGAGAGGGAGAGTCCAGCGGGACGTGGTAGGGAGTCAGTCGAAGCCAAAGGTAGAAGCCAGCTGAGTACAGCACGTCAACTAGAGCCAGCCCGAGGACCTGAACGAGGGCCACCCAACTCACCATGCCTCTGCTACCAACGAAGACAACTCACCAAAAGCCGCAGTCACAGATATGTAGAGAAACGTCTCCCTTCAACAAACCTTCCCCGGCGCATAGTATTCAGCCCACCAGCCCTCCAGGCTTACGACTAGAGGGGGGCTCAGTCTAGCCAGTGTGTGTGTAGTAACTATGTGACCTTCTGATCAATAAAATCCTGGTGTGTTAAATAACGGAGACTATGAGTATTTGTTTACCCCTAAAGCAACAACCTCAGGTGTCATTTAGTCTGCACCAATATAATTTAACTATATGAACTACTGGCCACCCCCTGTATAACTCAGGTGGCCGAGTAGCGATAAGTTCTCCAGGAAATTTTTTTGCCTCGAGGGTCCAATTTTGCTACTCTAACACCCAAGATTATCGTTGAGGTTTGTAGCGTTTGGTGTACACCACAGTAATTGTCCCTGGCGGGGGTTGTTTTACCGGATTCCATGAACTTATGTTTCACTCTTGAGATGGTGGCCCTTGGAAATCGCAGTGCCTGCACGATGTCGGAAATTGAGTGCCCCGTACGTCTGGCCCCAACAATCAAATGTGCTGAAATCTTGTTTATTTGCCATTCTGTGCTCCACTGTTATTCAGAATATATTTATAAGTTCTCACGCCATACCAGTCATGCCTTACAGGTAACTATTTGTTTCAATTAGGCGTCCACAGCAACATTTTGCCAACATGGCAGGTGCCACTAATTCAACTGCTCATGAGTGAATTATTTAAGAGGATAGACATTAAATTGCCGGTTCTTTCCATTTCAGTGAAAATTAAACAAAATTAGGAAGTTCAGTTTTAGCACTACGTGGATGATACTTAATAAATGTTAATATAATGTACGTAGATAAGATTTCTATTTAAAGTTTGTTCACTAAATAAAAAATTGGAGCTATTTTATGTTAAAAGAAAAAAAGTGAATTTTAATATTAATGAAAGTCCAAATTATTTTTTTCAAAACAGTTATAGGCGCATGAAATTTGATTTTGAATAAGAAAATGAATGTTTTTCTAAGTTAACAATTTTAAAATAGAAACTGTAAATTTCCTTAAACAAATTAAATTTTATTTATTTAAAACCAATTGTAAATAAAAAAATTAATAATGATTGTTAAAATGAATTTAAGAAGTGTTTAAAAATAGACGTATAAAGGAACGCAATCAAATATATAATAAAGAATAACAATATAAAAACAACCATTATTAATTATATTTATTTAGTTTCCGCTGTTATGTCTTCTCGTCGTACAAACTCTAATATATCCAAAATGGTTTTCCAATATTTATAACGAGTTTACTTAATTAACATTAAGAGAACCATATCTATTATGAGATCCAGATAATTCTAACCCAGCAAACCCTTGCATATTCAATAATATGTATAAAAAATATATAATGGCTATTAATGGCAAAAATATTTATTCGTGTGAACAATACAAACCCTAAAAAATCTATACATTAGATTTGACATCGAACGAAATACAAACCTCTTCTCTTCATCTATCTGAGTGAGTGAGTTAAGAGATTTGGGCGGCTCTTATCATATAGGCTTTGAGAGCCAATCTATCTAGGCACTAATGTCAAAACAACACTATCGATATTACACAGCTAACTCTATAATCCAAAACTGCTAACTATTGCAAAATGTTTACAACAGCAATTGTAGAAATGCTGAATAAACGCCGTTTTCCATTCAATTACCATGAACAGCCTATACTAGAATGCCTTTTCTAATAAATGTAAGCCCCGCAAATATATTTTATGTGAGCATTATAGGTTTTTTAATTTATTTTGTTTTACATTTTTCATATAATTAAGACGTAATACATATATATTCATAGAATAAAGGGACTGTAATTCTCTCAGAGAGGGTTACATTAAGTGACCGGGAGCTATACGAAGTAAATAAGATACAGGCTGGACCAGAATAACAGATAAATTAAAACTTCTGCGTCGGACGGCTAAATACGGTTGCGTTCAGCTGCGGACACTAGTTGTGTTTCAAAGTGTAAGTAGTATAGGAATAAGGTAGCTAGGGTAATGGCACCGGATGTCATGAGTTAGGAGCCACCTGCCATCATGGTTGACGTCAAAGCCGGAAGTCGTGATCGTGGGCCTGAGTCGGACATGTTATAGAAAAAATTACCTGTTTTACCACAAAATAATTAATGAAAAGATTGATTTTGCTTAAACATCGTCTTTTCCCCCTCAACATTTCCAAATAAACATGGATATTTAACACACAAGTAACAAAATTAGCAAAGTGGATTTCATACTCTTTGATGTGATTCTATAAAAATCCCCTAAAATCACCTAATTGGACAGGTGACCCACTGAAAAAGACAAAGGCAGACTCGAGGCTTTTAGATGTGCGAGCTTAATATCCGAAATAAAGAAGGAGGGCTAAGAGTTCCGAGTCATGGCCAGCAGACCAGGAGGTAAGTCACCCACGTTTATTTAAATTATTGACTCCCGATCACCATTTTATGTTGGGTGACCTTGAACTTAGATCTAGCATCACTCAAGCTGAAAATTCGAGGGTATCGCAAAACATTAGAAAAAATAAAAATAAAGTAAAGTATTGCATAATTAATGCCAAACTCCATTTTGGATGTGGATGACCTTGGCCTGCCACTAATTACATTAAATTGAAAGTATCGAGAAAAATATAAAAAAGTCGTAAAAGTCACGGAAAATTTTATGTAACTGACGTAACCCACAATGTTGTATGTGGGTTAATTTGACGTTGACCCCAGTGACCTTAATATTAACATTTTAAAAATATTATAAAAAATTTAAGAAAAAATTACATTACTGACTACGAAAGTTTTGTTGGATGTGGGTGGCCTTGACCTGAAACCCAATGAACTTGAATTAAAAATAATTAAATCTCAAGGAAATATTTACATAACAGATTACTGGTTTCAAGGTCACCCATGCCCAACATGGCTGTTTGGGTCAGAAACATAATTTCCTCAATTTTTGCGAGTTTTTCTAGGTCGTTGGGGCGAATGTCAACGTTACTGAAACCAACGAGGCATCAGAAATGTAATATTTTTCATGGTTTATATGAGTTTTTACAATATTTTGCAATTTTTGTAGATTTTTTAAGTTGAAGGTCAGTGGGTCAGCATCAATGTCACCCACATCCAACGTGGTGTTTGGCATTTGCTTTATACGTTTTTGCTTTATTTTGGAATTATTTTTAATTTTTGCGATTTTCGTTGGATTTTCATGTTCTGTGTTATTGAGGCCAAGGTAAAGTTCAAGCTCCATACATCTAACTTGTCGGCTGGAGGTCAACAATGTAAAAATAAAAGGGCGACGTCACTTTTGATTTGCTGAGCTTGGCATGGAGCTCGCCTTTCTGATGTGGAGATCGTTAACTTTCACATCTAAGAGCCTAGAGTTCGCCTTCGTCTTTTTCAGTGTGTCTCGTGTCCAATTTGGTGATTCGAGGATATCTGGATGGAATCACGTAGAAGATCCTCGAATCTTCTTTTACGATTTAAGAACTTTGGTTTAAAAAATCCCACAATTTTTTGGAAAATATGAGGCCAAAACGCGATTTTGGGGGCAAAAACCACCATTTATGAAGTGATTTTAAAACAAGCCATTTTGTCGATAACACGTTCGCCACAGGCCGACGATCACAACTCTCGACTGTGACATCAACCATGATGGCAGACTGCTCCTGGCTCATGATACTATGACAAGGTCATAGCTCCCTCGTTTTGTACTCCTAACTTATACCAACTACTTGAGGTGGCGAGGTGGAGTGATGCATGGCAAGTTGTGCCATTCAGGTGTATTACAATCACCGCAACAATTATGTGACTGCACAGTTTTTGTTTCGGCTGCATTACATTACTAGCCATAATGTTCCGGTGCCGTCTGCGCATGCTATCAAAACATGAGTGAAAGATTTCAAAGATACAGACTCTGCCCTAAAGAAGAAGCATATAGTGATACCGAGATGTGTGCGGACAATAGAAAATATCGTTTCCATACAGACGAAATTTGAACAAAGCCCTCAATTTTTTGCTTGGCGTTACTCAGTTTTGCTTGGGATATTGTGATTTAGGTTCACTACCTGAACTTCTAACACTTCAGGAATTACGGGCAAGGGATACACTAAACCATTGGAACTTCTGCCCGCTATTCTTACAGCTGATGAATAATAATTATGACATAACTTAATAATGTTTGCTGAAGTTTATTTACAAAAATTGCTATATGTAAACAAACACAATTTCGTATAGTGGCCTGAGAATAGCTCCCAAAAGTTAGATCAGGAACCGTTATACGGCAATTAAGTCACCTCATGTTGTGCCATATCGTCGTTTGGGTTCGTTCGACCTTTCTTTCATGAGAACGTCTTAGGTCATTGAGAGGCAATAACTGCAGGACGTTATTCCGCGATGACGGATAACTGTTTGGCACCTCAGATGACCGAGCACCCAAATATTAACAGTGACGCATTATTTCTGCAGGATGGAGCAACGAGATGTACAGCTCGAATATCAGTACAATACCTCAGACATTTGTTTCCCAATCACCTCATTTCCAGTTTTGTTGATATTCCATGGCCAGGGAGGTCACCAAATCTGTCAACATGCGATTCCTCCTTGTAGAGGTACTTAAAGAACAAAGTCTTCAACCATACGCCACCACACGATGCCGCAGAATTTAAAACACGAATCAGTCATGAAATGTCTCTAGTCACAGGGAAAATATTGCATTATGCAACGAGCACTCTATGGTCGCAATGCGAAGAATGTGTGCAGCTCTATGGGCCATTCTTCAAACTTGAATTGCTGAAAATGTGAAGTGTCCAAAAATATTAAACTAATAATATAAATTGTGTGTGAAATACTCTATGACACTTTTACAAAGTCCTGAACCCTGTTCGGCCTATGCCATCACTACCACCGAATTTCATCCCTGTCTGCAACAAGGGCACTGATTCAGCAACTACGGAAATTTATATATTCTGTGGCAATCATGAGGATAACAGCATTCACAGAAACAGGGGCACTCTTCCAATGTAACACAACCAAGTTGATAAAGAAGAGAGAGTGTCACCTAGGTTGTGACACCACTGTCTATCAATACAAGCTGAAACACTGCCAAATACCCCTCCCATCACTTCAGCCTAGGCGTGTCAGTCAACAGAACTGTGAAATACGGAGCGTATACGTAAGGTTATTTTCTATCTGAAGCAGTCAGAGATTAATTATTAAATGTTGTATAAAAGAAAAAAATTGCATGTTCAAACTAAACTTTATTCTACACAAACAGAAAAACTACACATTTTGTCTTTTTTTTTTTGCAGAGCGCTGAGCAAAATTAAAAGACTCAGTTATAAATGACCCGGTAGGTAGACTAAGTACAACAAACCAAGTATTGCACCAGGATCCAAAGCAGCTTGGTGTTAACTGCCGCACCACTGCAGGTTCACTACAATAGGCAGTATTGTTGTTATTTTGTTATTCAACAGATTTTCTAAACAATACGTAAATATGCTATTTTAAAGCGGAAATGTTGGTTGAAATTTATAGTACAAAGTTATTTTTCTGTAAGGAAATTTTTGTTGTTAATTGTAGCTTTACTCCCTTACCTGATAGTTCTCTACTACTTCAGATTATTATATTATTATATTGTATCATGTGATGAACCGCTTTTTCTGAAATTGTAATCACAAAATGGTAAAAAGAATAATTCTCTTTTTATGAAATAATTTTTTTTCTTTATTTATTTTTTGTGTCATATCCTTTCTTTCCCTCATAATTTTAAAGTGGTTTTATGAGTACTCGACTATTAAAGTGAAGATTAGTAGATAAATAATTAATGAAGATTTTAAGTACAAAAATATAATTATATGCAAAACGTTTTACTACTGCTTGCATGACCAATGCTTTGTCTAAATTATTCGGACGCACTAAGACTCTGCGATCGTTCATGAGTTCTTTTGTTGTACTCTGCAAAAATATGTCATTTATGCATTTATGGCGCATTTAAGTAGTGAGTAGAATCCCTATGGTTGTGAAGTGCTGATTATTACGGGTTTTACCCTCTGCCCCATAACCCTGTGTGAAAAATATCAGTTTGGAGATAGTTTATAGAAATTATTTCTTTGTTTCTGGTATATTAGCCTGAAACAAACTCGAGTGGTAATGGGGGGTCGCGTTGGTATAGTTGTTACACTATTCGCCTCCAACCTAGGCGAACCGGGCTCGATTCCCGGCAGGGCCGCTCCCGACCCTTGGCATGTAGTAATCGTACCGGACGATGCCACTTGCAAGCGGGTTTTCTCGGAAATACCTAGTTTCCTCTGCCCTTTCATTCCCCCGCCACGAAATACTCTCCTTGCTTCCCCTCATTGACTCTCAAGGTCTCGATGTTAAGAGCCACCCAAATCTCTTCACTCATTCTCTCAGTCACTCGAGCGGCAATTCTCCCAAGACACGAGCAGCTTCCCTCGTGTTTATAATACCTGTATGCTAATCGCTTGGGCGCCCCATGTTAATGTGCGTTCATCGATTATAAACTTTTTTTAATGAGAAAATACAAACTTACGTTCATATAAAATACATATTTTTTAAATATTAATCAGTGTGCGAATTGAACTTTTTGCTGAGAAGAGACTTCTTTTAGCGAGCTCGAGACTTTTGGAGACTGGCGTTTACTACCAAATGGGTTGATACTTCGAGGCAAAAATTTTAACTAACTTAAACATTGTAAACAAACTGCAGTGTTATATGTCTCGAATCTGTGCCTGGTGTGAAATTCAGTACACCAAAGGCGATACGAAATTTTGCGCTGCACCAAAAACCTGAGTTTTGACAGTTAGTATATCTTAGTCTTGAGTGACCTTGTGTCCTATCCAGTCAGTACTTTCCATCTGAAGTAAACACCCCAAGTACAATTTGTACGTGGGATATATTCATCTCTTCAATCGCAATGCATTATTACTCTTCAGGGAAGGAAATCACTTTCTCTGGCAAGGAAATAGATTTTCTTACATGAGCCAACGAATAAATGTTAATGAGAGTGGGAATTTTCTGGCAGCTCCCCCACCACAAAAAAATGTTCGCACACTGATATTAATAAAAATTATAATAGTTTGTGTGTAACTTATGTAGTTTATGTGCATTAGAAATATGCTATAGCATGATAACATTTTCATTAGAAGCATAGTGTAATATACATGCATACATTTTCAAGAATCAATGAGAGAGCTGAATTAAGTTTATTTTTGTACCCTCTCAGGTTTTCTATGGGCGTGAAGACATTTTGGCACAAATACAATCCTTCATGTGTGGCGATTCTGAGAAGCCATTAGTACTGTATGGAGAAGGCGGATGTGGAAAAACGTCACTTCTAGCCAAAGCTGCAAGCCTAACGTCTACGGAATGGTTTCGTGGAATGAAGCCAATAAGCATCATTCGATTCCTTGGCACGACTCCCGATAGTAGCGCTCTAACACCAACACTTATTTCAATATGTCAACAGGTATGGAAATATTAAGTTTTATTTCGTTATTGCATGTTAAAGCTGTCAGTGCAATTCTATATAATTAACTAATAAGATGAGAAAATAACGAGAAATTTATTACGTGGTTAATATAAATTGGCAAACACTATAATTATAATTATTCATAAAAGCAGAAATATCAATGCAGATTGGCAGTATAATTGAGAGAGAGCGGGTTAGGTACCGTAGCCCAAAACCGTCCGCCATTTTGGACGACATCACAGCTGGGAGTTGCACTCGAAGACACGGGGCGGACAATTTAACGACAAATGTCTCTTTTTACCGCTAAACCGTTTCATAAATTGGTTTCTTAAACCCAAAAACAGTGTTTCCCCCCCACAAATTTTAAAAAGAAAAATGGGAAAATTATTTGGTCGGATTATTTTTGCTTTTGTTATTTTCCGCTTGAGTCGTCGAATGAGCAAAGTAGGTTCGATGGTCCTCGATGCATGAGCCAAAAAGTGGTTAGCTTTGAGCTGGCTGTAAATGGAGGAATGAAATTATTTTACATGTAAAATTTCGTGTTTGGTTCGAATTAGATTTATAGTTGCCCCAGCGAAAATATTTAATATTTACTTTACTTCGTAACTATTATTCACATACCCCTTGTTATTTACAAGAGCAAACAGTAAAAATACAAATGTGTTTGTCTAAGCTAATTTGAAAAGAAAAATGTTATGAGTGGAAGTGTGAAATAAATATACCTGTCATCAATAGGAACTTCGTACTTTTCTCCTTTTGCTTAAGGAACTGCGCAGGGAAGCCTTAAAAATTAAATTTTTTACCAATTCTCTCATATATTTTTTCGATTCAGTTACGATATTTAAACAGAAATAATTGTATACACCTACGTTTTGCTAAAGCCAATTTACTAGAGAATATTGAACTACATATGAATATGTATAATTTGTTATATTTATAATTAGTGCTAAGAACAAAGTTTAATCTTTTTGTAGGTTGTAACACTTTCCTAGATTTAGTTTATGAAAACTACAATTACCCCATGTACTTAAATACAAAACAGAAAAATCCAGTAGACATGCGACACCAGTGCTACCTGGCGGCGAAAAGTTTTATTTGTCCAACTAAAAGCATTGAGTTTCCCAACCTGAGTAGAACAAACCTTAGTGTGGAGGCGGCCATGTTTACAGTACTGTCCAATAGAGTGACGCTATTCCCCACCTGTGGAATACAGGGTGGTTTATAGGGTCGTAGTTAATTCCTCCAGGCACAGACTATAAGGTGCCTTAGAAGGTTGAGGGTATTTCAATAAGGTAGTCTTTTGAAGTTTCACTTAACTGGATAAATATATTGTCTCGAGTTGAAACAAAAACAACATACAGAAACACTTCCGAGGTGTGGTACTCTGTTTTGGCTAACTCGAGTTAACTGTGGGCGACTTCGTGATGGAGGGGGGGGCTTCTCTGGGCGACGACTTGATACTTAACTCTGCTGGTATGATGTCAGCTGTGGATGAGCTCCGGCGATGTGGGCGGCCTCGGAAAAGGCCCGCATTTGGTGCCGTCTCCCCATGACCGCTGTTCTGGGCTCGTTCTGAAGTCCTCTCGCGATTCCTCGATGCAACTCTTCCCTCGGCGCGGTGATAATGAACTGAATCCCTCTTCTCTCGTAAATTGGCTTATATGCTCTACAGTCTCCCTCCCTAAGTGTCTGCACGTGTCTCTCTTATTGGGCGATGGGGGGAGGTGGTTGTTGCCTTCAGTACAAAGCGATTCAGCCACGTGCCATGGTTCGTGAAGGTTTGGGGGCGGGAGAAGTGGTGATCTGCCCCTTGAATTTACCATCTCAGCTTATTTTTCCGCAGTTTGACTACAAGGGCGGTAGGGGTGAGGAGTATTCGTGGTCGTGGCCCCCACTTTCAATTGGTCAGCCATTTTCTCAGGCATGAAGCTACAGGTGCTCTTTCATGGCTCTGCAATTTCTCCCGCTTTCCTACGTATTTACGTAGCACTTTCCAGGTGCTCCGGCGATATGCCAGCTCTTACTCGGCACAACCTTGACACGTGTAACTGCGATCCGTTCTGGCTGTCCATGTGCCTCGTGACACGTGTCAACTGGTAGGCGCTCGCGAAGGGGGTCAGCGAGGCTTCTACTCCAAAATATGTTACACGACAATTGTACACTGGTAAATTGTGATTTAATATCTACCACCATACAGCAACCATGTTATCCATTTACAACCCTGTTGATGTTAATTTTTGCTCAATATGTACAAGGCCCTCCAATTTGCAGTAAATAATTATTTTCTGAAATATTTATAATTTAATTTATTGTAAAATTTTTATTTATTCCAGTTATATGTGAATCATATCATTTTAAACTTACTTTCCTAAGGAAATGTCTGTGTGCGTATGTGTGAGTGTGGCTGTGCGTGTGTGTGGGTTCCCCCCAAAAAAACATTTGTACATGTGAACTGAATTTCACCAAACTCGGTACACATATTAAACTTAGTAAGGACAACTGATATTTACAGTTTTCGATCACATGTACCCCAACATTCAAAATACAGGGTGATATGTTATATATCGGGAACCATTTAACTAATTTGAACCATGTTTTGTATTTTGACCACGCATCATATAAGCATACATTTGCCATTTTGTAAGATAGGGCCATACGAATAAATTTTAATTTGAATTATTATCTCGAAAAAAAATTTACTGATTCCTACCAAATTTGGCAAACAAATAGTACTGCAGCAGGTAATATAAACTTGTATGTTTTAAGTAGGTAAGATACTTATTTGGAAAATATCTGCCATATAGCTATTTTAGATTAGTATGCTATATCGTCGAAACCATGTAATAAATTCCTAATTTACTTTGTATTCTGGGGGAATATATTTAAGGTATGGAATGTGTCTACACGAATCCTTTTTCGCAGGCCTTTTGTAATATAGCATCACACAATTAAATTATTTTTTTATGTAATATTTCGGCAAACGATAGACCAAGTCCTATCAAATTTGGCAAACAAGTAGAAATAATGAAGGTGTTGTAATCTGTTAAGTTTAAGATGGTCGGACAGTTATTTCAAAATGGTGACCATATTGCCTTTATAGTTTGGTTTCCTATTTACTAAAATTAAGTAATTTGAATCGAAATTAATTTTGTATTTTGGCAGTGTATATTAAAACCATCAAATTTTTCCACACATTCTCGTTTGCACGCCATTTTGTAAGATAGCATCATAAGAAATATTCAAATTTTGATGTCATATCCTCAGAGAAAACCAACATAACCCCACCAAATTTCGCAAACACAAAAGTCCTTCGTCAGACCATGTGATCTGGTATGTTTTGAATGGTAAGACAGTTATTTTAAAAATGCCTGCAATTCAAACATTTTGTTACATCCACAAAACTACGAAATAAAATTCGAATTAACTTTGTATGCTGGCTGTATCCATTTTAACCAATAAGATTTGTCTATACAGAGCCTCATTTCTCCGCCATTTTATAAGATAGGCCCACGCGAAATAATAAAGTTCCTATGTCATATCTCGGAAAACAATAAACCGAATCCTAGCAAGTTTTTGCGAAGACGATGTATTGTGGTAAGCCATATATTTTTTTAGCGATTGCCGGACACTTATTTTCAGAATGGTGACTGTAACAACACTTTAGTTTATATTTCTATATCAAGGAAACTATGTAACCGATTTAAACTTAAATTTGTATAGCGTATCTATGACAATCATTGCATTTTCTAATACGTAAACTCTTTGTCTTCCATTTATGAAGATCGTCACATGAAATAACTGAAGAATTAGGCTATATTTCGAAGACCAATCAACCGATTCGCACCAAATTTTACACACAAGTATGCTACGAAAGATTATGTAAAATAAAATGTTGTATGTGGCACACACATTTTTTATTGTGCTTATATAAATACTTTAGTACATAATGTTATATATATTAAACAATTCAACAAAATCTAACCAAATAACGACACTAAGAGCATTTATCAAAAGCATCAATTATACATACAGGGATCCTTTTCCCTGGCCTTTTTTCAAAGTAGTGCCAGGTGCGATTATTAAACATTTTGCCATATTTCCGGAAAATATTCAACTGATTTTCACCAAATTTTCAGACCGTTAGTGTTACAGAAGGCCATGTAAAGTTAGTACATGTAAGTGGGTTAAGACATTGTTTTTCTAATGCATGGCTATATAAATATTTATATATATGTCATATTAATTAAATAGTTTAACAAAATTCAATTGAACTTCGTATGCCGACAGTAGCTATTAGAAGCATCGTATACAGAACGGTTTTCTGTAGGGTACCACCAAAAACGAAATAAAATTTTTACGTCATATCTCAGGGACCAATAAAAAATTATCCACCTAATTCTTCACACAAGTAGTGCTACGCTAGCCATATGTACATTCCCTGCTCCATCTATGTGAAGCCCTGGACATTTCGACCTCTATCAATATTACATTCACATTTTTAAAGGTAATGTAGCATTTGTGTAGGCAAATTGATTTCCTTTCCATTAGTAAATTATACACACAGAAAAATAAGCAAAAGTTTCTATACACATACTTTATCATAATGAGTATGAAAGTGTAAAATATTAAAACAACTCTTTCATTGTTTTACGGAACATTTATTCTACTTAGAGACATATGAGCAATTAAGCCAAAACAGAAAAAATTCTATCTCACTTCATGTTCTTTAAATATTTTCTTCGCAGTAAATATTACTATTTTAAAAATATACACATTACGCTAGCTTAAAAGACTGTTACATGCAAGGATAAGAAATCCAAGAATGATTGCAAGCATCAGTACTTTGCGAAAGGCTGCACCATTCACAGAGTTATGTCGACGTTCGTCGTATTGAGCAACCACACCACCTGTCTCCCCAACACCACTGGTATCTGGTTGGTCATCTGTCACATTGTCCCTGACAAGCAG
Source organism: Clitarchus hookeri (assembly GCA_002778355.1). Lineage (NCBI taxonomy): Eukaryota > Metazoa > Arthropoda > Insecta > Phasmatodea > Phasmatidae > Clitarchus > Clitarchus hookeri. The sequence goes on along the minus strand of NQII01002540.1, from coordinate 257,201 downwards.
ATCTTGCTCCTCTTTATTAACATTTGGTATTGCATGTTAACTGCTACCTTGCCAATGGCAGGACCAGCATTATTTCCACAACAGCAGGTACGATCGTGACGAAACCAGAATTGGAAGCCCTGTGAATACACGTCGCTGGGCGGTGACCGTATCGGCAAGTGGGTGTCGTTTCGTCTTCGGAACTAGAAACCAATCCATCTGTGAGAGTGACGCCATCCTTGGTAGGTACTGACACGAATTCTTGGCACCACGTTGCACTTTTCGTCTGACTTGAGGAAATGGTGGACTGGGTATGCTGGAAGATGACCGATGGTTCGTGCCTTGCCTGTGGGTTCTCAACTATGCAGTCCTATGCGCGAATTGTAGCTTGAGGCAGATTATTAGTTTTAGCTGGGCTGGTTGTTTGGTCAATGGTGCAGGGATGCTGCATCTGTGAAGTCATGTTGGAAAATGACAGAAGCCAGCAGTCCTGGACAGACTACTTCAATCTGCGATGACTCATGGGCAATTTGAAAATGTGCGAATTGCCAGTGTTGTCTTTTGCTGCCATTAAAGGTCTCTGTGTACATGAAAAGTATAGGTCATTCACTGTTAGTTCACACTTTTATGAAGCTCTGCTAAAGTTCTACTTTTGGTTGCTGATTACGTATCCTTCCGCCAAAGGTAAACATAAACACTGTCGTGCGACTTCTACATTTTTACTGTCAAATACTTTGTTCAAAAAATTCTGTCATATTTCGAAAATCTTTACGTACTAATGTTTACAATTTAGACCTATAACCATATTTAAATCAGTTTTATGATTTTTTAACAATGCTTGTATTGACGATAGTTCTTACGGTTATTATTTTTCATATTGATATCATATCTGTGTTAGACACGATATAGCACATTACAAATAATACACGTCAATATTTGGCTGCGACTGTGTTTAACCCTGTTATACCTGTGGGGGAAAGTACTGTAGTATTTAACCTCTTGTTATTGATATGTTTTAATTTATTTCGTTAAAAGGATGGCCTTAGTTGGAATAAATACTAAAACAACAAAGACAATATATTCAAGCACGCAACTCGTGTCGCTTATTTTATTAATGTAGCAGCGACATACTTTAAATATAGTGATGAACATACACAAACAGGCCTACTATAACTTTTATACTGGTCATATTTATTTGCATATGTACATAGTCTTTGCTAGGTTTATTTAGTTATTTGATAAAAAATTTCTAGTTGGTCTTAGAATTTTGTTAGGGATGTGGCAAACATTCCAATAACAGAAATGTAAGCATGTTACACAATCGTATTTCCAAAACCTGTGGCATAGTAACAAAGTTATGATTAATAAACATAAGTGACTTTCAAATAATTTATTTCTTCATAAAAACAGTCCACGGTTAAAACGTATTAATTGGGCATGTTTAATATTTGCAATCACAAACACACACACACACACACACTGGCCCAGTTCTAACAATAATGCAGCAACAATACGTTTTCACACGCAGCGGTCGCAATGCAGGTTAGAGTATGTTTATTTCTGCCCTGAAAACAGATTTATCACAACATCGTTACTTGCCTAGGTAGGTTTGAAAAACACAATGTGTACAAACTGGCTGCGGTAATTTTAAGCAATTTTTCGCAGGAAGAAAAATTAACACTTCGTTCTGCAACAAGCAACATGCCATGTCATGCCGCCGCACTTCTGCCAACTTCGGATTTGTAACCCTACCGCAATCACATCTAAATATATAATAAGTAGTATTTAAACATTAAAACCTTATTTCAATTGTAAATTATAAATTAAAAAAATCTTTATTTTTGTTGTAATTAGTGTGAAATATGCTAAAATTTAAAACATGTAGAATTACCCTGCCACTACTAGCGCTGCGAAACTTCCTGAGAGAGAGAGAGAGAGAGAGAGAGAGAGAGAGAGAGAGAGAGCGCGTGACAGGCTCTGCTCTGCGTATTCAAGTTTTTTACTCGGACGAAAAAAAAACACCATGTCACAAAGGCCTATGCACCGCAATTTGCGCTGATATTTTTAACTGTAACATTGAAATATGTTTCCATAATTGATACCTAAAAACTCAAATATTTCAATAGGCAATGTTTTATTTACAAATAGCATACCAAAAAACTAAATTAAAACACTATTTTAACTGTGAACTATTTCTTACTAGTAGTTGCCAACACATCGCTGCTTTCACTGTTTTCAATTCTTGTTGAACACGAAATACATATTAGACGTTATAGAAGATATTGAGATAAAGTTTCATTTATTTAAGAATACAATACTTTATAGTTATCACAGTGTTTTATATTTGCGGTATACAAGTTATTAAAAAGAAAGATTGACATGTTACTCCTAGGGTTATTATTCAAAGTTTTGTTTCAAAACATTCGATGGTAGAGTGGGTGAGTGAGACGCTGGAATGTTTGCATGTTGAAATTCGTAAATCTTAGTCTAGTGTTTGGAAGTGAAATGAGCTGGAACATTATTCTATTAGGTGATTTGATGTCTAGTCATATACGGTCGATTCAGTCAGCTGTGCATTCCAAGCATTCAGAACTGTCGAGGGTGTGTCACTGCTGGTCGTCGTTATGTTTCACCAGCTTGTGCAGCGAAAGACAGCCACAATGAGCCCGCACAACAATAATTTCCACTTCACTTTTGCACCATTCGCTCAGCCATTTTTTTCTGCTCGGATCCAGCACATAAATCGGTCCTCGCAAGTACTGCATCAGCCAGCAGTGCAGCATGTTTCCCAAACGATGGTATAGAATCTTGCTTTCGTCCCACTCCAGTCCGTGGTGGTACTTGTTCTACAAGTCGTTCTTTTTAGTGCTATTTTCGTCCGCGATATTATATGGATAGGGGGGGGGGGCAGAAGGAGAATTGATATGTTTTATGACTGTCACTATAGGACACAGGGAACTCCTTGGATATATATCCAGCCTGGCTCTGGAAACCTTGCAGATTACAGTCCATCTGGGACTCTCTATGCTTGAAGTCGACTAAATTGATATCATGCATGGGTCATCGTATATATAAATTCTCTGTGGTTATCACAAAAGTGTCTTCACGACTTTGTCTTGGCAATTGTATGATGTCAACCAGTCGTGAAGTATTAAACAGACAGTGTATGCGTGTGCAGGAATATTTCTGTGCGTAGTAAATTCAAACTTTCAGTCGATTACACCCAATTTGATACGTTCATCCTGTTTACTCACATCGGAAACTTTGAGAGGGGCCACAATCTTGAAAGTAGCAGAGCTCCGTATCGGGGACTGGGCATGCGAATTATATGCATTTTGGAATTGAGTGTACATTCGATATGCCAGCAGACATTGTACATTTTCGAAGTTCATGTTCACATCCAAGTACAGATAGCTTTCGTTATTCAAAATTATTTTCACATTTTCTAATTGAAATCCGTCAAACTGCGAATGATTCACTCACTCAATGTAATGTCATCCACTCTGTAGTCCGATGATTAAGTAGTTTGATTTATTGGAGGCAAAGTTAGATTTCACCATCCAAATGATGTGTTGGCATGCAGGCAGTCTGGGGTAGGTCTCGAGACTCCACTTCCTGAAACCACATCATCCACATTCTTCAGCATCTTGATATATTGGGCAGTGTTCAAATGAAAGTGAGGCAACATCCATTCCATAGACTCAGCCTCCAAGTTTTTTCCCGTACCCATGGTGGCATCAGCATGCATATTGGCTAGGAGTATAACTAGTCCCTACTTCGAAATGATGATAACATGTTTTTAGGCTTCGGCGAATCCCATTAGCATCGTTAAAGAATGAATACCTTGACATTTCTTCCAGGGTGTGCATGGATATTGTAGTCGTTTTCTATCCCCCATTATGCCATCTTGGCTGCAGACAGTTTATTCAGCATGAGCAAGATATAGTTGTAGATCCCTGTCTTTATGCCGACATCTCTAGCTTGGTCCACCTCGACACTGTTGAGGTGATCAATATGGTGAAGAACGTTGCACAATACTTTTGTAAGTGGATGTTCGGATTTATCTCCTTTCATCAGAGTCCCTTGAATCACTGCAGTGACTGACAAGGAAGAGAGCCGATATCTGAGTTTTGGACAGCAATTCGAACTTTCGATGGTATAGTGTATTGTCTGATCAGGAAAGGCTGGTATGTGTGAAATTCCACATTCTTCATAGTGTCTGAAAAAGCGACTGGCTAGTCGACGTTTATGTAATCGTGCATGGCGATCGATCTCGAAGTCAGGACAGGAGGAAAATATCTTTAGCCTGTGTAACACCTTGACGTCTTGCAGTGTACTGAGAGCTGGCATAATGTGGTGCTTTTCCTTTATTGCTTGTGGTCATCATAATTATTATTTAATCTTCTTTATTACTGGTGTAGCATGATTTATTAGTTTCAAAAGTTCACCAACTCTCAGTGCAGGTCGACGATTCTTACGACCACATCATGCACTCTCCATGCTACCACGAGAATATATATGATTATTGGCTACTCGAAAATAAGATTAGAGTGGGAGGGATCGTTGGTGAAAATTCGTGTAGTATATTGTACGGTCTGCTATCCAGATAAGTGACACTGGCCAAATAGCATTTTATACGAATCACATAAACAGGCAAGCTGTTTATTTGCCACATCGATTCATGGGTTTTGCCAGCTTCATAGTTGTGTGGCTCGAAACCCAGTATGGGTAGGATGGAATACGGTTTATTAAAGTCAATATCTTTACTGCATTTGATGACTAATGGGTTTACATATACTTTGAAATCTGTGCCGGAAGACAGCGAATCTTTAGTGTACCTGGCTATGTGGTCTATATTGTAATTTTACACATACATTGTTACCTCGCAGGAGACATTACCACTTTTCTTAAGGTACAGCTTACAGTTTTATTCACCAATGTACGGTAAAGCATTGCACATATGAAAATTGGCCAGGCCTATGAACCAATTCCTCTTCAGGTCGAGTGGCGGAAGTGTACAACATGCAGTTTTGAGGTATGTCCAGTCAAGGTAAGCATTATCAATATGTGTGATGATTTTTGGTCGATGTATGGAAATAAGTGTTTACAGGAGTATTTTAGCATTAGAACATACCCAAACAGTTGTATGGCCACAATGAAAAATATTTTGGTGATTATTTGCATGGGCGATGTGAATTTTAGTAATTTGTACAACGACCATGTCAATGCAGACAATTTTCAGCGTTAAAGAATGTGCGTGCCTTATGATGGCAGTACAAGTATGAGTCTTTGGTGATTGTAAAATGCTTGCTTCTCTATTTTGTGTGCTACCGATGTGGCTTGGATCAGTTCATCGACGATCAACGAGAATGCTTTACAGCACATTAAAAATCGGGCAATTTAGCCTCAAGCAGCATCTTCACAAATACGAAGATAGAGGTAATTTCGTACCGAGAAACAATGGAAACTTCGATGCTGGTAGAAGAATAATTCGAAACATTAGCTAACCCGAATGATTTGAAGAGTCGGTTACTAAGCATTTCGTCCTTGTAACAGGTAATGTCATCGTATTGGGATTACTTATTATGTTGTCTGAACAGGACGAATTTTTAATACCTAATTGTCTGAACTCGAGGTGAATATGGAAAATGCGAGGACAAAATAGTTCGTGATTTCACGGCCATGGACGAACAATTAACGAAAGTCAACTGGCAAATTACTGAAAGATTGCATGTGGCACATGTTAAAATGAAGAGAATATGAGAGCTTGGAAGTTTTCGTACACCATACATGCACTAACTCTATATCCAGACTCGCAATGAAAACTGATTTTCAGGTACACAACAAAGAAATATATTGAATTTCTGTGGCGAATGTCTGGAGAGGATCGAAAATCGTTTGTTGGAGACTCGCGACTGAACCTATAAAAGAGGGTGGTGGTAGCTACGCCTGTTCAGTGTGATATCAGTTACTACTAGCAACCTGCAAGGTGTGATACAATATGCTCAACCAGAGAGCCCCACTTTTGCCATACCTTTTAAATGAAGAACTTTAAGCCTATGACACATTGTCTCGATGTACGCAAACTTCCAAAGCATTTGCAGACGTGAAGACAGAAACCGTAAATACTAATGAATCTACGAAGATATATTGTGCGTATGGATAGGGACGATTGACCAGATGCAGACTTGTTGTCTAAAGAAAAAGTATATATTTGGAACCCTCGTATACGATGCTTTGGTTCGCCAGTACCTATGATTACCCATGCAGCAAAACACACATGGCCCATTAATGGTTTAGAATCGGATACCAAGCTGGCAAAAAGTTGGCCAACAGCTGGCATGCTTCCTTCACCATTGCTAGATCTAAAAGAGCACCACTTAATTAATCATACACTGACAATAACTTGCCATGGTGTGGTGAACACAAATTATCCAAAAATGACCCATATGCTTACAACATTTATGGCCTATCGATGTACCACATCACAGCCATCAGATGACCTATAGATGGCAAGCCATGCTTCCAATATCCAATATACATTTAATATAATTTATACATCAACTAAGCAAAACAATATCTTTAAAATAGTATTTTTAAACTAACTGATAAATTATATTTTTGTTATACATTTTTGCTTATTCTCCTTTAAACACATACATCACATGATGTGAAAATTTTATACTAGCCAAATGGTGGGCGCGATCTTGCGCATTTGATGTTGACAGGCCAGAATCATGTTATCCATTACACTACAACATACTCTTAAACTTCGATGCAATAATTAAGAATATATTTGGTAATTAATTATCAACAAGCAATAACATAATATAAATCACACCAGTTACTCCATAGTCTTCAAATTTCCCATGTGAAAAATAGAGTGTTTAAATTGTTGCAGCTAAAAAAAAAACCAGGGTTGTTAAGAGACAAATTTCCTTCGTGAATCGTTGTATTAACCCAAAAATAACTTGCCTTTAATGAAATGTCTCGCAGCACGTTATGTTACCTGGCTGCTATTTGTCTGGTGTGAAATGCAGTCGATATGTATGAATAGTTTCGTTATGTGAAACAACAAAAGCCCTTCGAGGTTAGTTTTCTCAAGGTAGTTTAAACTTTTTTTTTTTTAACATTTCGTTTTAGTTATATGCAGTCGTATAGGTAAAAACATTATATACATCAAGTTTCTCGACACCAGACACAAAGTCATAGAAAGTACTGTATTCACTGTATTTTGCCATATATATTTCCAACACTAGATATTCACATATAAACTACTCATTGCATATTTTATTGAAGCAGCTACCTGCGATAGCAGGAGACATAAAGGCACCAGCAATGGTCCATCGATTACTCATCTTCACAAAAATGATACAATGTACAGTGTATATATTTACGGCGATTAATGGTTCCTCTGTGCCAATTAACTAGTTTATTCCAGGTGGGATTATTCATGTAGACAATAAGAAGACACGTGTCATTCTGTATTTATAAATGTCTGTTTCCAAGAAGCGAACTGATTACAATGAAGCCGACTTATTGGAATTAAAACGTTGCTCAAACTCTCACATAAACTTTACCAAGATAACGATGGCGAGACCAGTGTTTATAAGGACAAGTATGACGAAAAAATATATATTCTCGCAGACCTCTTCAGCAGACCAGCACATAAAATCACCGAAGGTCTGATGAAGATAAATGACGACAAGATAATCGAGTACATATTCTGAGACAACATAAATTAACTAGTTGATAGGTAACGACTGATAGTCGTTCCGCGAAGGGTTGGTAATTACTCGCGCACCAACGAGATAATTTCCATTATCGAAGAACTGTAGGAGTGTGGCTACATACGATGAGACGATTGGGTATCACCTGTGAACTGCATGAGACGACTATACGCAACTACCACCGACGCAATATCATGTTTTGTGGAATGAACGACCCGTTTCAAGCCGACCTCATATAGGTGATACCGTACACTGGTGTCAACAAGGGCTTCAAATACATGTTGACTGCCATCAATGCATGAAGCGAATTCGCCTGGGCCAGGCCCTCTCAATCGAATAATGTTTTCGATGGCACGAAGGTGATTGAAGAAGACACATTGTGCGAAGGATGCATCTCAGCCAATCGAAAAACCCACCAGGGCAAGAAATTATATAACGCTAACTTCAAGCCTTTGATGAAGAAACATAAATCGAATCGTTTTTAAACATACAACAATCGCAAACCATATATATCGTCGAGAGGTTTAACAGGAATTTGGAAGGCAAGATGTGGAGGCATTTCGCTGTGAATGGTATCTACAAGTGGCTGGATGGAGCTTCTGATTAGACGTGTTTGCGATTACAATTCTCTAATTCTCTCAACCATGTATGTTATGGGTGCTGGGTAAGCTACGCTAAACAGTGAAAATGATGTGTACTGATATCGATAATTGTTGGGAGAATGAATCAAGTTAAAATTATACAGTTTTCAGCAGTGTGTTTTGGAATGTAGTAGAATTATCTGTGACATTTCATAGCTCGGAAAATGTTTTTTTTTGTAAAGAAAAATTCTGGAAAAGAAGCCATTTTTTTTAGTTTTTGGGTACTTTGTAAAAAAGGAATACAGCATAAATAGAACATACAGCAATTTCTGAGGTTTGCATCTTAGCATGTTCTTTAGTATGTTCTAACCTGAACATTAATTTAAAAAACACAATCTTTTAAAAGCAATAATAAAAATACCAGAATTAATATTTTTCCCCAACGAAAACTGGAAACCTATTTGTGGAGTTATGTTGGTTCTATCCCCAGTATCCTAAGTGAATGCGTGTGAAGTCAAAAGTGCGATAAGGAAGTGAGGGCACATTTTTCCAAGAACTGGAAGGAATTATCTGCTGTGCCTACTGGTTTCTATGACACTAGTAGAACAAGCGTGTTTTTTTTCTGAATTGCAAGATCATCACAAGAAATGTCTAGAATGCTCTGCGTTTTGAGGATAATATTATTGAAAATGCGAATAATTGATATTATAAAAATAATTAAAACTGTTCGGTGTTAAATAATTTATTCTCCAATGCATTATTAAGAGTAATGTCATACAAAGTGATCAATAATTTTATTGATTACATTATTATAAGCAAATCCGTAATTGGAAAACTCGTGCGCTGGAAGGTCTGCTCGTAATATTTATAAACTTCTAGGCTGTTCGCGAAAAGTGCTGAGGAATTTCGAGGCCTTATTTAGCCTCTTTTTTTTATTTGTTTCTTTCCGCCACTTTTTTATACAAACATTGTCTTGTGATTGAACTCAGAGTATACATTTCGCTGCAATCAAAAATCAGAGTTTAAGGGTACCCATCATACAATAAATTTATAGTTGTTTTTATTGTTGAGAAGGTTATAAAAAGTACTCTCTTTTCAATTAATGAAATATTTTATTTTTGCGCAAGGGCAGTAGGCTAGTAACTCGGGTTATATATATATAGTTAATTACAAAAATAATTTTTAAAATCTGAAATTTTTTATTGTGTACTGCATGTATTACGAAGTTGTATAAATATGCTGGTATTGTTACCTCTGACTTGCAACTACCTGAAAAATGTGTTTCCTTTGAAATAATTTATTTAGTAATTTAATGTTTGGCATATTTTTAGGGATTCTTACACTTGCACGGGAACAGACTGTCCGAGCAAAGTTGATTAAAACAAAATAGTAACACCCAGTTATTTGTTCCCACTTAAGACAATGTCCGTTATAAAAGGCACAAGGTCCACGGATACGATGAGAACAGTTGGCGCTAATCGGAGCTGGATGTCGTACCAGATTGACTACAGCCTGGAGAGTAGGCGACGTAATATAATGGTGGGAAAAAGGATTAATCCTATAAATCCGCCAGCCAGCGGGAACGTCAACCACATTTCCAACACGCGAAAATCCGTGACGACCTCTTCAGGAATCGAACCTGGTTGACCTTGGTAGGAGGTGAAATGTTTTGCCATTACCTCTTCGCGGGCTCTTTATTTTATATTTATTTTAAAAAAAACAATGTAGGATAGCTGCTTGCGACAATTTGTTTTATAGGTTAAATGGATATAATTTTTTTTGTATATGAATGATTCCAGATATAATGACATATTTTAGTGAAGCTAATTAATTTTGTGGGACGTGTTTGTTAATATCCCTAGTCAGTTTAACTATTTTTTAAAACACGAAATAATGAAATGTATCATTATTAGAGTTTAAAATTTATGGCGAAAATGTCAGCTTGATAGGTCCCAATATGATGTGCTCATATCTGGAGTATTTCTTTCCTTACTAGCTGCAGTACATGTGAGAAGCTGTCTTATTATTTGACTGGTCCAAGCGATGCTCTGACGCCGATCGTACTTGATTCGCCAGCAAACAGCCGCGAATATGCCAACCAATAACATTTGCAACAAAACCACAGAGGTTTGGAGACTACCTTGGCTCGAATTATTGTAGCGATAAATGAACACCTCTAATCACATTTATTGTTTATATAACAGTCGAGAGTTAATTTTGATAAGAAAAATGGTTACTTGGAACACATCCTCAATTTTTTAGGACAAAACGTCTGTCTTTCTCTATCACACATACACATTTTTATATATATTTTAAATTCTTCGCATCAGTGACTTTGTACGTTACTGTAACTGTGTAGATTTTAAATCACAGTGTGGTTTTATATGGTTAAATTGTTTTATGTTTATAATTTTTAATTTCTACTATTTTGAAAGTACAATCCTATAACACACAAATAAAAGGGTAAGATAAAACTAATTTAAATGTATTTCATAATTTGTTTTAATAAATTAAATGGGCACAAAATACAATTATCGATATGCTTAAAAGTTTAATAAAAATTTGTTAGAATTAACTGTTTCGATTAAAATGTTTTTCATATTTTTACATTACAAGATTTTTTTTTTCTGTTTTATGTGGAGCGGATCTTCACGGTTCGCTCGTGAAGTGGTCATACGCGAACATCCAAATGTTATCGCTACCTCGGAGATGCTATGTCCCATCTCTCGTGCGCCGACTATAACACCACATTCAAACTCACTTAAATCTTGATAACCTGTCATTATAGCAACATAAACCGATCTATCTGCCACCGCATCGCTTTACTCTGATTGGTTCCATACCTGTGTTATTTGCATACGCACGCCTATATAAGTTTTTTTTTTTTGGCTCTTCAGTGTAAGAAGATTTACCTTAATAGAAAAACTGGTGTTGCTATCATACTCACAGAAGACCTCGATATCACAGCTACATCACATTGCTGTCGACGTGAATTCAACTAAAGCTCATACCACAATGACTGTCATGTCTTTCATGCATGTTATTATGTACTACACAGACAAAGAAATTATGTTAAAAATATCCCCATTCAGAAAATATATTTTAATATATGTACATATACATATATAGTTTTTTTTTGTTCGGCGCAGTATCGGGTAACTAAAGTCCACAAGCACATGCATGTTTACATGCTTCCACATAATGTCCTCAGGCGCGAACCTTCACTGCATCAGATAGTGTAAGTGAGCATGCGTGCATGCATGGGAAGAATAATGTTAGCATTTTTGAAGGTATGTGATGTGAGTCGAGAACACGAACGTATTAACACACAGGCATTATCGATTGAAGCAACGACATTACTTTTACAGACAACATGAGCTGCCAACACTCGGTCCTATGCCATAATAATTTACGACCACTAAGTTATGTACAATGTGAGAGACAAAGTGGATAACATACTGGTGTCCAGGAATTCATGGCACGATAAGGATTAATCACAAAATAAATCAGTGTAGTCTTTGGCGACGATGGCACGGACAGTCGTACATTGAAACCTCCATTTTCATTGCATCTGCCAGACAGAAAAAGCAAAACCATTAACAAATTGCTTACAAAACTTTATCATGGAATTTATCGTTAAGATGGTGATGTAGAATATCATATAAAAAAATCACTTACCGAAATGTTTAGAGATGAAGAAGTGGTCTTCGTTGCCGGTTAAAAAAAGAAGCGATGACTGCGAATATATTATACATAAATATTAGAATTATTGATTTACAAACCCAGTACAGGTGCATGCTGTTACATAAATTAAAGGAAGCTGATGTTCGAAACCTAGAGCATAGTTGTACCGCATGCGAGCAGGACTGTTCATGTTATCTACAGAATGCCCCTGTTTCTTATAACAATTTAGTATGGATTATGCTGGTGATGAAACAGGAGATGGGACGTATTCTGATGACGAAACTTATGATGTAAGAGAACGTAAGTCATCGGGTGTCACGAGCAAACACTCACGTGTCTAGAAAGGAGGCGGAATGGTGGAGAACAGCGGAGAGGGAGAAGCTTTTATGGAAGAGGAGCAGGTTGCTCGAAAAATTAGCTGTGATGGCATGTCACATCAACATGTCTATACAGTTCTCGCCTGAAGATGTTTCTACGTACTCGACATTACTGCGGGCTACCACAGAGTTCACTTCCAGATATCTGGCATGCCAGAGCAGATAAAAAGCTGCAATGGACTCGAACACTGTGTTGCATGCAATGTGGAGGACCTTTCCTCAGTAAAACCAATGATTTGTGACTTCAATATCTTCCCAGTTTATCATATTTGACAAGAAAGCTGCTGCCGACTACACTGCAAAGCTTGATGAGTGCAGCACGATTTTGACTGCATTCTGTGCTGCTAACATCATAGCAAACAAGTTGCGACAGCATGACAGCAACGAATTACTATGATGGAGGGAGTATTGTGATAGCTATAGTCACACATCCATTCACAACAAGGGCAGGTTAGATTGTATAACCATGTATTCTCCACTTACATGCGAAGTATACCAGTCCTCTTCATACGAGTCATCCATTACCCTCCATGACATCATTCAGTTGTTTACCAGTCTTCAGCAAGTCTTCGTCTACCCAGTCTGCATTCAGCAGCAGTCGACCAGTTCAGCAGTCAGCAAACCCAGCTATCATAGTTCATGCATATTATGGTGACGAACCATTCTCTGAATACTGCGAGAAAGATCAGAAGTGTTCCTGTTGCCTGATCATATTAGCATAGAGTCGGCACTATGTATAATGTACAGACCCAGCACTAGCTATGACTAGGTGAGTGAAGGCTTACATTGTGTGCAGTATGGTATTACTTTTAAAAAGAACGTGGTGATATTAACACCTCGATGTACTTTGAAATGTGTAGCGAGAATATACATTTAGGTCTATGGAGGAATGTATTTACACCATATGAAAATAAGTAGTATCAACCTTCATGTGCGAAGATAGTAATTGTGCCATTTATCTCCGTAATACGATGTAATAATCTTACACGATGCCTGGGAACCCCAAGGACATTAAGAACAGAAAATCATGTGATTGTAAAAAACATTACAGAAGTATTAAGAAATATATTCTTGGTCGTTTACCAACAATTGATAAACTGTATGCATAAATGTTGTGCTCCGTATATAGGTAGAAACTTCTTCTAGAAGCTAGATTTTTCCCACAAGCATTCCTAACAATTCAAGCTGAACCATAAAAATATTACAGGTATGTTCGTAGTTGAAAATTGCTCATGCACCACCAACCAATAACCACAGTTTATGGACTCTAGCAGCAGTTAAGCTAGCTGTGACTCACCCTCCAGTGACTCCAATTCCAGAGACTCATCCTCCGGAGACTCCACCAGCTGCAGTTACAGCCTGTGTTCTGGCCCTTCCATACTCATCCTCACCGAAGAAGATGCTGTCCCTTTGATAACAGATAGAGACTCTAGAATGCTGACTTCATGTGTGCGAAAAGTACTATAACAAATATTAAAGTATGTATTAAATTCTTTTTTTTTATAAAAATGTGAATAATTTTACATATGTAAAAAAACTTTCATTTCTAAAATAACATAATTGTAATATATATATATATATATATATATATATTAGCCACGCATTGCTGTGGCATAACAGATTTTGGTTCTATTCGTTTCTGTGAAATTCATTGAAAGAAGTATATGTATTTTCAAAATCTTTATTATTGAAGTACTTGTTTGTATACAATATTTTTTGTTTTACCATCTTCCGCGCGTATGAATAAGTTCGATGGTTTTCCTACTCTAGAACACAACACATACAATTGACAGTGCAAAAAACATTCTGTTTCTAAATCTATTCCGCACATTTGCAATGACTGCGCTTCAGCTTTATTTATTGTTATTGCAAATGCTAATCTGAGTGGAAACTGTGCTCTTTTAAAGTGAAAGAGAATTTCTGATGGAATTAATGAAGTTCTGGTAAGAAGCACATCTTCTCCTTTGAAAGCACCCTTCAAGATTGTAACTTCTACAGTATGGACAATCATTTTCTTTATTGCAAGGCATGTGCCGTTGCATAGTTTTGGTGGATTGATGTTACGAAGTAAAATGACTGGCACTCCTATTTTCAATTTTAATATATGTGGCGGCAATCCTGCAACATCAAGCTAATTTAAAAATTCTGGCGTATAATTTCCCGCTTCATTTTCGTGTAATGTTACATCCACAGATTTGTATGTGACATTTTCGCTTGGGATTTTCTCAAGGATGCTCTCGTTTATTTCGTAAACATCTTAATTTTTTACTGCAAGTATTGTTCCACTCGCTTATCCAGTTGTGATCAACATAGTTCATTGCGATGTTTGGAAATATGTGATCTATCAGATCACCTTTAGAGGTAACTACAGTACAGACCTTTTGTTGGAAATGTAATTTGTCCTGTGATGTTATCTGCAGGCCATGTTCCATTTCCAATTTCCAACAATTGGCGTGAAAATATTCCTGAAGATGGATCGTTGTGCAATTGGACGCGCATATTTGTATTTAGTTTGAATGATTTAACTTGTTGCCATAGAGGTGAAAACTTAAGGCACGCAGATATTTCATGTCAGTGTAGAGCGAGGAATCACAAGCAATGTTTTTCTGAAGTATCCTGCGAGCAATGCTAATGCTTTACCAAATGAGCGAATACTTCTCCGCAAGTCTTGCAATGTTCTGTCTAGAGCCTCCAGAGATTTTTTGTGGGCCATTGTGCATTCATCCTATACTATGATCTAGCAATTTTGCAACACTTTTCACATTCCAGGTGTTTTGGAAATGCTGCATGTGGGATTTTCAGTTGCATGCAAGTTTAATGGTAGCTTTAAAGCTGAATGCGCCGTTCTGCCTCCAAGTAGGAGTGTAGAAGCAATTCCGGAGGACGCTAGTGCTAACGCAATTTCATTCTGCGATCGAACCGTCGCTAAAATGAGCGTAATGAGAAATGTTTTCCCAGTACCTCCTGGTGCATCTAAGAAGAAGAGTCCTCCTCTTTGATTGTTCGCTGAGTTCATTATTTGATCGTAGATGTTTTTTTGTTCGTTTGTGGGTTTAGGAACGTTCGATCGTAAGTATGACAGTAGATCGGCTGTGTTATAGCTCTGTTCACGAAGCAATTCCCTTTCCAAGGTAGCAGAAGCAGAACGAATGGGTGATGGCATTCCGAATTAAGCAAGAAGCTTGTTCGCGATTTCTACGCAGAGGTCCTCAATAAGAATTAATGCTTGATTGTAAATATCTGGCATGGAATCCAGGTTCGGATACATATTGATTTCTCTGAATCGTCGCAATAAATCTTCAGCCATATGCAATTTTTCCTTTTCCCATAGTTCTGATGGTGATGAAGGTGAGCAAGTAGTTAGTATGATTGCCAATAGCAGACGTATTTGATGAGGATTCGATGTTGCGCACGCATCAGCTAGGAAATCTTCCCAGTGTTTATCTTCTTCCAGCAATCGAAGTGCTTGGCATGTGGCACGGTATGTGTTATGAGTAATTCCTCCTACAGTTCTTAAATGCTGGAATGAAGTCGGTCCGCAAACATTAACCAATAGAAGACGAAGATAAAAGCATTCAGCTTGATTGGGATGCACAGTGTAAATTCTCCCTAATGTATTTTCTTCGAAGACAACATTGTGACCGCTGACTCTTTTTCTTCACTTTCTTCTTTCAAAAGATTTTCTGGTTGCATTCCATGTGTAATACGTAAGAACTTCTGCATATAACAGATTTTTCGCAAATTCATCATTTTGGCATAAGGAAAAAAATGCTGTGAGGGTCCTTGCGGGTGGATTGATTGCTCTATCTCGTATGTTAGCCTTTGTGGAATATACTGTTTGACCATTTTCTAAGTGAACAGCTAAATGAACTACTACTTGATTTCGTTCGTGTATTGGAAAATATAGAATTCTCCATACTGCTTTGTTGCTACTTATTGGTAGATATCTACCAATTTGGTACTGAGCAATTTCATCTCTTGCGGTATTTTCTTTCGACACCCCGAATACTGCCATGTCGCTATCTTTATTTACATATATGCAGATATATTTGATTGAATTAACAGATTTGCAGTATTCAACATTTATGTGTGCTTGGTATGTTTTTGATAGCAGTGGGAATACGGAACGACCCAGCGTTTGTCTATTTCTATCTCGTTACCTCTTACAATGATGGTTGTTGTTCTCCCGCTATTTTCTGGAGATCTTTTGTAGAGTGGGTAGTCGTCATTGCCTGTAACGGTGTTTGCTACTAATGCCCGAGGATATCTTTTTGAACACTTGCCATCTACCATGCACGGTGACGTAGGATTGATAGCACTGCAAGTTCCATGAATCATGTTTTTAGTCACGACTTCGTGCAATCCTCTGTCAGTGTTGGCGTCAGGTATTTCAGCTGATATCACCTTGTCAATTTCGCTGGAATTGATTTTGGTATATAGCCAAATTAGGATGTGGGCGTGCGTAATCCTCTTTTCTGCCATTCTACGGAGTACATCCAGCAGCGCACTTGGCCGAAAACTTCATGATTAGTCAAGAAATCCATCAAGGATTTCTATTTTTGTCAAAATACACGTGCTGTGACATCATGTCTATGTATTGGCATTTGTCCAGGAAGCAAGATGTTTTTTATTTCTTCCCATGCTGGATTACACGTGAATGTAATAAATAAGTCTGGCCGTCCATAGTTGCGAACGTACGCAATGGCATCTTGCGCGTATTCGTGAATGTGCCTTGGGCTACATGTGTATTTTGCCGGTAATATTGTGAGACGTCCAACGTTAGTCGTATTGCCATCATTAATCACTGCATCACGCAAATGAATATATTCTTCCGAACGAAGCTTTTGTTGATTTAATAGAATAAACAGAAGAGGTCTGATTCGATTTTCGCGTACATGTCAACAACGAATTGATGAAACAATTGCCTGCATTGCAATATGTGGTTGTCTTCATTTTCGCGAATCACCAAACGATACGAAAAATAATTCATTCCGCTGACTTTTTTTTTTTGTTTCCCTACCATTGACTGGTTCTATCATTTTAATGTTGAAGTTTTATATATCGAGACCATCCCAGAAAATAAGTGTATATTGGAGAGGATCATAGCAACGATTAGTGTCGGATACTCGCTGCAATTGTTCATTTCTTCGATGAAGAACAATATCTCTGTTGTTGAATTACTCTCCAACAATAAGAATAGCCACTTCGTCAATTGATGGTGCATTGAATCTTAGCTCATGTTGACCGTTAGGCGTTTTGTCAGGTCGGATAACAATTTTATACTATCAGATGGCATTCGGTCTAGTGCTGTTTTGAACAATCTTATTAAGTTATTATTACTATAAAACATTTTTTTACAATTGAGAAACCATTAACCTTTTATGCCGAAAACATTTGCGCAACGTGTATTCAATTCATAGTTCTTGTCACCGATGAAGTATATTTGAAAGAACTTATTACCGCCGTCTGGAAATGGAGCAAAGAGCCGGCTCTATGATAAATTTGGCCTTGCGCTTTGAACGTAGGTATGAAATTGTCTGTAATTACGTTCGCTCCGAAAGACGTCATTTAGAAGCATAAGTTATATTTCCTGATGTTTGCAAGGAAATGCTTTCAATCGGTAGAAGATCCGGCAAGCAAGCTTTTCAATGGCTCTGGTGGGTCGGCAAGTTTAGGCAGTTGAACTTTCCCGCCGGCACAACACATGTCTTTCGTTTCAGCATGGAATTTCAATGCTTTGCTATGAGGACATACTTAATCCATAGTGTCAATGACAACCTGAGATTTTGTACTGTAATCTTCATTCGGGTCGTACCGGAAAGCTAGGCGACTATAATAACGGGCCTCCCTTGATGATGTATCTTGGCGTCGTTCAGCTCTACTGATTGCTACTTGATATCTTAATTCTTGACGACGTTCATCTGAAGCAGCGGCACGCGCCCGCCTTGCTCGCAAACGTTGATCAGAGATTCTGGATTAATGTTGCTCCAGCGATACCTGCGCACGTCTCTCAGCCATTCTGAACAGATCTCGTTTGTTTGCTTCCTAACACTGCTCCTCCGTTTGGCTCGCAACTTCACGTCGTCGTGCTGCAGCTCGGCGATCGCGACGTCCCACATTTGGTCTTGCGCGTTGCATTCTGAAAACAATCGAAAAAATACATTGAGAACAACAGACTGAAATGTTTAAACAGACAGCTGTCAACAAAGGCGCTTCCTGACGCAAAAGCATGGTAAAAATGAGCGTTTTGCAGATTTTAGTACACTTACAGGTAATACAGATACAAAAGAAAGGCGTACAAACACTCGTGGGAAAGAAAGGAAAGTTTATAAAAGAACAGAATGAATATTGGTTGATTTTTTCGGGAGTTATACGCGTCCGAACAAACGGACACAACATTTATATATATATATATATATATATATATATATATATGTATTACAATTAGTTTATTTTAAAGATTATATAGCCTATATGTATAAAGATAAACTAACAAGAAAAGTTTATTAAAAACTTGTATACATACAAAAGTGTCATGCAAAGAAAATTTTACTAAAAAGCAAAATTTAGCATTCCAAATTATAAACATTTCAGTGGCTAATAAACACGAAGCCATTGCCTCACTTCTCATGCTGGTCGATACCAAACACAAGCTTTTTTACATAACCGCCCCGAAACTGTATGCGCCTTTATTCCCACACTTACGAATAACTTAAAAAACTTGTCTCAAAAATCATTCCTCAGTACAACCGTTCGTCACATAGAATTAGATCGATTTTAATTGACCCGAGTAATGCATAATACTTCAGATAGAAAAGCCTGCTCGCCTCCCACCAATGCGGACCGGGTTCAATCGCCGGCCGGGTCATTCCCAGATTTTTGCACGTGGGAATCGTGCCAGACGATGCCACTGGTTGGCGGGTTTTCTTGGTGATCACCTGTTTCCCCCGCCCTTTCATTCTAGTGCTGCTCCATACCTCAATCATCCTCATGCGCTCTCAAGACCTCGCAGTTAAGAGCCGCCTAAATATCTCCACTCACTCACTCTTCAGATCGAACAAATTTTTATCTTAAACAGACTCTCGGAATTGATTGTATACACCACTAAATTAAGAAGTCTTTCAAATAAGCAAAAGGAACTCTATAAGAAATTAAACACATATTACTACGTAAACATTCATTTATTTAATTTACTTATTATATACGTTCTATCTTTCTAATAGTTTTACACATTCGATTTAACATTTCTCGGATATTTGTAAATCATGAATAGTAGCTAACATTCTCATTTGATATAACCCCGAGCCTTCAGTTCATCGATGATTAAAGATTCCTCAACAATGTGTGAGAGATCTCCGCCATTTCGCAGATCAGTCAGATGTCTGAGACTATGAAAATGTTCATTCGGGTCTTCGGGAATTACGTGAAGAGCGTTATTGGCATCTTATGCTTTCTTCACACCACTTGTCGAAGGAAACTCGTTTGAGAGATGTTTGAAAACGTTGGGAAAATCATTATCCTTCTCATAACATATTTCATCAACACTGTCGTCATGGCCATTATTTACAATACTGTCTTTATGATCGTCTCACCACCTGTTTTGTCCTCAATATCAATTTTAATTTTCTTTGTGGCAGGATTTGCATGGTAATCATCAGTATTTAGAGAATTTGGTCGTTTATTTTGTAGTTCGTCGATTTCATGTAAAGGTCTTGCATGTGCATACTCGCAAAAACCGACTCTACTGTGCGTCATTGTCATCTCATTCCGTCATTAGCATTAAGTGTCTAGACATAATCGTCTGAGGAATCAGTACCGATCGATGCAGCCAGAGGTATTGACGTCATTACTTGCTGGCTCCCAGCAGACGAAACCTTGCGGATCGTAATGCGTTCCTTCAGTGTATCGCCTTCCATGAATTACATCTGACCATTCACATAGTGCTTCATCATTCGAGTTCCGTCGTCATCTGCGAACATATTATGCAGAGTATTAACAGAAGGTAGCAATGTCAACACATGCTGTATCTCAGTGGGCGAAAGAACACTACATCTCTGGGTTTTGATTAATTTATATTAGTTATAACTTCGAGTGAACTGCCTGAAACTTTTATACCAGCTAAGAATCGCACGAGATGGGTTCTTCAAACGATCAATCTTCTCATGTCGCAGCACATTGTAATTTTACTGAGATCTTTGCACAGTAACCACAATGTTTTTCGTGTAATTTTTGGTAGTCGTTGAAGGTATAAATGTAGCCTTTACCCCACTCAAATAATTCTTTTGGTGTAATTTTTGTGAAGGATTATGTTAACATTAATAGGACAGTTATCATTTAAAGATTAAAATACCCAACTAAATTTTGCCATTTCATGCCACATAACACCAAAACCGAAATACGAGAATGGTGGAAAGTTACCCCTGCAAGTGCAAAGTAACCCCAGTTTAAGGTGATTTCAAATTGCCAGTGGTTTGCATCTTCTTCAAGCATACATTAATTCATACACTTTACTCCTGCACAGTGCTGACTCTGCAGTGTTGAATCCTGCCTAATGAATCCTGCCCACTGAGTCCTGGCCCAATGACTCATGGGCCAATGACTTCTGTCGACTGACATCTGTCGACTGTCGACTGACTCCTGCCGACTGACACTTGCGGACTGATTCCTGTCTACTGACTCCTGCCCAGTGTCACCTGCCTACTGACTCCTGCTCACTGACTCCTGCTCACTGAATCTTGCCGACTGACTCCTGCCCACTGACTCCTGCTGACTGACTTCTGCCAACTAACTCCTGCCGACTGACTCCTGCCGACTGACTCCTGCCGATATTGACCCTTGCCGCTATGTTACTCGCTTACTGGCTTAATAACAACCCACATCGAAGTAATGAATATATATATTTAATATGCAGGTAATTTATCATGTTCATTGCTTGTTGCATTGGGTATCAACCATTTGAAAGTCACATAGCTTAGCTTCTGTGATGTGGCACATGATGGATGTTGTTTGAAAATATATTGCCCGAAGAAATCTCGAGCCAATCGAACAGATACTGGATAACTCACCATCGATACCGCACACTAGCGAGCATACCGATGTCCGTTGATGAAGCACCATTAGATCATCATTCTAACCAGCGACACTCTCGCCAACATCTTCGATGCTTAGAAACGAGTCTATCAATTTACAAAGTTTTCACTAAACTACTCACGAACAGTTCATCCATTGTAGGAACTTGTCCTCTCGAATCACTTCACGAAACACATTGCGAGCGACCCATCTAATTGAAGAAACATTTATGGCAAAGCTCTTAAGGAGCCCATTTCATGCTCACATAAGGACTTTGACATAGATTTTAAATATGGAAGCACCCTGAGAAAGCCCATGTATACTTTTGCACGAGAAGGAATCCCAAATAAATGGAAAACATACAGATGTCACCTATCATAAACATATAAAATATTTTATTTCAATATATTTATAAGTATATTTAACCAATTTATAAAGTATTCCTAAAAATTTTATATACATTAATTCTAAATATAATTATTATATAAAACCCTATGTGATATTTACAGATGCAATTTAAAATATATTATATTTAATAAAAATAGTTACATTTTATGCATAAATTATGTAACAAGGCACATATACCCGATAAATAATAGACATCGCAGTCAGTGAGAAGCAAGTAGATATTACTACAACCATAACGAGTTAAGCCCCCACTTATGGTGTAGGTCACTTGCCAGCATGAAGCAAGCTTTTTGTAAAAGCAAGTGCATATTCGTTCATGCTAGACATAATTTTCGCACAATGATTACATCTCTTTGAAAGCCAACACCGCTCACCCATGGTGGTGTTGTCCTCAATAAGATGCACATTTATATCTGGCTACACACATAGTCCATATTCATGTCAAGTTCCACGCTGAAATACACTGGTGAACAATCTTTCCATTAAATTTTGTGTGTAAACTGCATATACATACGATCCACTAGCCCACGTTAGAGAGCACCTCACCACACGCACATGCGTGTAGGTGCGCTGGGGGAACATAGCAAACCTCTATCAGGCCTGCATAGACTTACAGCGCAGTCGGTGCTCACACAGTCTCGGCACTCAAGTCTACAAAAACGTCCATCTATTTTGACCCATCTGATGTGTATATGTATGTCGTACCTGCAAAACTCCTCATACCACAGGTCGTTGCCATTATCACATAAATCACCATCGTCATGGGAAAGTATGCTTCGGTAACCGTAGTATATGGATGCATAACGTCTCGACGGGTCGAACATGTTTGATATCTGCTGCAACAATTATAATGAATGGGGCGGACTGAAATTTATATATCCTAGACCAATAAAATATGGCCGACGTCCATCAAGTCCTTAGTCCAAGATGGTACAGGCAGTTTGCATGCAGCTCCCATCTTAGCATGACCAACATCCACACACACATTTTGGAAAAAATATTTTTATCGTGTACCAGTTTTCATTTAGAACATACCAGATAAAAGAAACATCTTAAGCATTCCTGCCAGTAATAGCTTATGGGCATAAGCTTAGCAAAGACACTAAAATGGAACCATAGAGTGTATAACCAGGTCATTGTTAATAATAACACGTTTTGTATCCCCTGCTTAGTTTCTTTTCACATGCATCCCTCCTTTTATCTTTCCAGAGCTATACGTAAAATAATAACACTGTCACAAACATGTATATTACAAGTCACCTATGGCAACCATACTGAACAACATGGAAACCGGGCTTGGAGTGATTTTGTGTTTTTGTCCTATTTAAGCACATATTTTATTAACAATTCAGTTCCTTAATAATTTGTGGCAACCCCTGAAGTTGTGCTATGTATTTCATTTGATAACAAGTATTGTGCATATATATGTTTAATGGTCTTGTGTAAATTTTCCTTGATTTTTGAGAGCTTTTGTAATATTTCTCTTTTAAGGAATTTACGAACACATCATTATAGCGATCCTGCGACCACGGCTTAAGGTAAACCCCATGTTCTTTTACTAAGTTGGTTACCATGTCTAGAGCTCTTTTTAAAAGAATGTGAAATTTTGACTACTAACTTATACGTTTGAACACCTCTAAATTTATTCGGAACTTCGGTTCTTTTTTTCATACCCCTGCAAGTGTTACCCTCACTCGCAGTCCAGTATTTAAAAATTAAATGGCTCAGGATTTTAACACCACATTTTCTTTTCAATATAAGCTTTTGGACCATGGTAAATTAATAATGAAATTAAGACATTATTTTCAGTTTCATTTGTACGGACATTTGTGTAAATTAAAAGTTTTTGTCTGCAAGTGTTCGCTTACCAAGAAACCATTGTGCGTTCAAAATGGAGCAGTGTTTTTTTTTCTTCGGATAAAAAACGTAGGCGTAATAAATAACAACTAAACTGGCTCTCCCCTGTTTGCTTTGTGCATTCATTTATTCCATACTTATGTTCATGTAATGGAATATTTGGCACCTCCTACAAAGTTCTTGGCTAAGCCAGGCATGGTCTATTCACCAAACCCCCAGTTACTGACACCGATGTGGATATTCCCAGAGAACTGCTTTCCTAGTCTTATATAAAAAAAATGAAGCTGGGAACAACTCTATTTGACGCAGATGATAAGGTTAAGTCGGGAACTTAATCTCTAACTGCTATGGCGCACGAAAGAAAAACACTTACAGTATTACATGTATTAAAGCATTGCTAATTCTATGTGCTGATAAAAACAAGAGGTCATTTTTACAATGGACAATACATATAAAATCTATTGAACTTGCGCACCCTCGCTTAATACTTTCTCTCACTTTATATAAACGAAAAACAATTCCTTTTGTGTTTTTTTTTCAATATGAAATGTTTTTACTAAATCCTTAATTGTGAAAAGTGTAGCGAAAATAGGTTTTCAAAAAATGTATTTTATACAATTCTTTAATAACTTCCTTATGCAGAATAAAGTTTTTAATAGACATAAATATTTCCATATATTTTCATAAGTTGTTTTGAAAATTACTGTTTTTGTAATAAGTTATTATGGTATTTTTTTTTGAAATTGAAGTACATTTAAAAACATAGCCCTATTGCCTATTGCTAAAATTAGTTGTAATAACCTTTTAATGTAAATAAAGTATATATATATATATATATATATATATAAAGGGCATTATGTCACAAAAATTAAAATTTACGGGAGTGCTGTTTACCCCGATATTATGAAGGCACATAGTGTCCTTTCCTACTGACTAAATCGCTTATTATACCGTACAGAATATTGTGCTCTGAAATCCGGAAATAACGAGAAAAATGCAATACGAAAATGTAAAAATCCCGGTTTTGTATAATATACCTACTACCCTTTATCTCCGATGCACAGCTAAATATACAAATGGATTAAAATAAAACACATTTAACGTTTGGGAAAAATCATAATTTTTATGCATTACACTATTTGTAAGGATGTTAATAAAGTTGTGCCGAATCACAAATAATTACAACCAACAAAACTGATTAATTACCTGTATTTAGCCAAATGAGTGTTTATAATGACAGGCAGCGCCCTTAAAATGGTTAAAAAAATTTAGGCATTTATTAAGGCTGATAATCACAAACGTTACTAGATTCCAGAGCCATACAAAATATTTTATGTTAAACAAAACGTTTTGCAAAACGTAGAGTAAATCAAAATACAGAACATTTTTGACATGATATGCAAATTACGAACAGAACACAATGATTTAAAACGATTCTATTTTTGCAGAATACAATTAAAGCGTTACGCTGACTAGACTGGTAAATATGAGCAATTAAAAAAAGGAAGGCAGCCTTAAAGGCCCAGTAAAGCCTCCTTTTATAAAATTACCACCTTAAAACCTTTATTAAAAAACCATTAAAAAAACATGTTATTGGCGGAGGCAGTCAAATTACCCGTCAAAGATCGAGCTATTAAAATTATAATAAACAAACACATTCAAAAGTTATTACGCCCAACGCGAGAGTCATGGACACGAAGAATATTGAAAACAGGTTGAAACATTCTTGGGCAGCAAACAAAACTAGACAGTACACGTTAAAACTAGAAACACACAACAGAGCTAGGGTTTAACTTTAACCTAAACCAAATTTGGGCTAGCGTCCAAAACCACAATTTTGAAAATAAAACTAACTTGCCGCATGCCCAAGACAACACATCTACACCACACAAACATTAACGACAGTTAAAAAAGGCGCAGCTAATACACAACTCTCTGTCGACGACTCATCGTTTCAAATTGCTCCCACATCATGGCAACTCAGGCGACGAAATGTAATAGATGGTGCCTCATCACAGCGAACGTCTTTATGACGACAAGTTTGAGAGCATAAATCATGCTGCAGCTCATCTGGGACTCGTACCGGCGACAACCGGGCGTAGAAAAACAGGTGATCAAGGTGTTCAACGACTTAAATAAACTGCCCCGTTGACAAAAAATATGACGGGCGAGAGGAGGGGAAATCGAAGGATGGCTGGACAGGGGTTGGAAAAGGGAGGGGCTACGAGCTGGGCAAAGAGCAAGCCACCGCGCAGAGTAGAAAAATATGAAGACCTCTGGCGCGGCGAGTACTAGCATCGAAATATTTTACTGGAGAATATATGTGAGATTCATTCTCTGCGCTATGGAAAGCTTTGAGCTAAAACTTTTACGAGATTGGTAGCTACTCGCTCGACAGAATGATGAAATATATTTATTTAAATTTATTTTTTTGTTGTAAAATACATTTAATATACATGCTAGCATTGCGGATATGTCAAGGCTTAAATGAAATTCACAACACGGAAATTTTCGAGAATAATTTTACAGTCCTATGTTATAACAGCGCATATGCTTTATTATTTAGCACGTATCTAAAACACATGTTTTGCATTATGCATAAATCTTTATCCATCTTTGCCTATGAATATTGCGTGCACGTTTCCGATAGTAGTTGCACACTTCGACATGAGTATGCTGGCTATAGTCCATTCATGGTTACTTCCAACTTTTCTGAAGCCCTGCAGAAATTCTACTTACAGGATGCCTCATAAAAACAAAGCTCAACTAAGTCTCGAAAATCACACCAAAGTGGCAGCGTGCAGCATTCGTGCGTACTCATTACATTAATATTTTCGGCGAGAACGAATTTTTTATTACACATTACCAACACGCCAATTTTCTCCCTGCTTTTATTCATATTAATTATAAATGATAGCTAATTTAAAAATAAAATATTATAAAACATCAATTAAAACCATTTAAAACAAGGTAACTCTATTTTAACACAAGTATAAATGGTTGTTATATATGGCATATTTAGAAACAGCCAAACACGTATGTATACGTGCTAATTTTTCGAAGGTTTGATTCAAAAGGTGAAGAAATGGCGAATATAACAATATCTTGTCCATGCACTACGTTCCAGTCGGTCTGGAAATAAATCATTATTTATTATTTTTCTCTAGTTGTTCAAGTCATATACACAACAGGCGAAGTTGATTGATGACTTTTCGAGATGTCACACGCTATATCAACCATTTCCGAAATTTATAATATAGCTTTAAAACATAATTTTATTCGCAGCGCTTCAGAGACGTGATGCGAGGTATTTAAATGTGTTTAAAATTAAATTATTATACGTTATGTATATGTAGCAATGTATGACATACAACACATTAATTTATTTTAATCCCATTTAATTTTTCAAAAATCAAGATGGCTGTATATCTTGGCTTGCTGTTTGGCTCACAAGTTTGAACATGAAGTGATTTTCTGTGTGAACTGATACATAGTTCGGTGCACATGTGATGTGATTTTGTTGGTCTCCAAGAATGGGTAAGAGATGTGCAGTGTGTCTATTCTGCTCGCTCACGTATTTTTGTGCAAAACTTGTAATAAAATTCATGCTATGAGGCTCTGAACGAGTATATGTTCCCGGACTATGAGGGAGTAGTTTACCATTTTGTATGATTACTCAATGAATGTTCTTAATGTGCCTAGATTAGGGGCTAGAAATTTTTCAGATAAAATGATTTAATATTTTTTCTATCGGGAGAGGAGACGTCAGTAGGATAATCTCATCTCCCCCGCCCCCTGACAGGCTTTGCTTTCCTGGTCGCACAGTGTCAGCATGCGCTCTGTCGCGAGGGTGTAACATAAGATAAGCAACCCTGGTTGCATGGTGTCATGTACCAAATTTCAGGACATGCGTAAATCAGTAGGAACCCGAGCGCTGGTCCGCAACAGTAGCAGGGTGGCTGTGTTCCTGTCACGTCTGCTACGAACCTGAGCCCACGACCGACATACAGGTAATGAACAGCCCCGGCCTCACTTTGCTGCCATACCTCTCCAGGAGATACACAGTCTTCTGAAGGTGTGAATTTAAATCTCACGATAAAACTTAAATAACGATTTTCGGCGACACTCTCGACGATTTCTTTTCTATGTAAACTAATATACACTGGAGAGCCAAAAAAAACTGGTATAAGCTTGCGTATGCAAATAACACAGGTATGGAACCAATCCTAGTAACACGATGGGGTTGGCTGCGCCTATATAAGACAACAAATGTCTGGCAAATTTGCTTGATCGGTTACTGCTGCTACAATGGTAGGTTATCAAGATTTAAGTGAGTGCAAACGTGGTGTTATAGTCGGCGCACGAGAGATGGGACATTGCATCTCTGAGGTAGCGAAAAAATTTTGATTTTCGCGTACGACCATTTCACGAGTGTACCGTGAATATCGGGAATCCGGTAAAACATCAAATCTTCGACATCGCTGCGGTCGGAAAAAGAACGTGAACGAACAGGACAAACGACGACTGACGAGAATCATTAAACGTGACAGACGCGGAACCCTTTCTTAAATTGGAGCAGATTTCAATACTGGGGCATCGACAAGTGCCAGCGTGCGAACTATTCAACGGATCATCATTGATATGGGCTTTCGGAGCCGAAGACCCACTCGTGCAACATTATTGACTGCACGACACAAAGCTTTACACCCCGCCAACACCGCCATTAAACTGTTGACTACTGGAAACACGTTGCCTGGTCTGACGATTCACGTTTGTTCCAATTGTATCGGGCGGATGGACGTGTACGGGTATGGAGACATCTTAATGAATCCATGGACCCTACATGTCAACAGGGGACTTTTCAAGCTGGTGGAGGCTCTGTCATGGTATGGGGCGTGTGCAGTTGGCGTGAAATGGGACCCCCTAATACGTATCTGACAGGTGGCAGATATGTCAGTATCCTGTCCGATCACCTGCACCCATTCATGTCCATTGTGCATTCCGACGGACGTGGACAATTCCAGCAGAACAATGCGACACCCCAGACATCGAGAGATGCTTCCGAGTGGCTCCAGGAACACTCTTCTGACTTTAGACACTTCTATTGGCCACCTAAATCACCAGAAATGAACATTATTCAGCATGTCTGGGATGCCTTGCGACGTGCTGTTCAAAAGAGATCTCCACCGCCTCGCACTCCTATGGATTTGTGGACTGCCCTGCAGGATCCATAGTGTGAAATACCTCCTCCATACCTTAAGACATTTGTCGAGTCCATACCACGCCATCTTGTGGCACTTTTACGTGCTCGCGGGGGCCCTACACGATATTTGGCAGGTGTACCAGTTGTTTTAGCTCTTCAGTGTAATTATTAATTTTCCATGGTAGTAAATAAGTATTTAATTTTTTTATAAATTAAAAATTTAATTAAAAAAACCATTTCATATGAAATTATTTTTAGGGTAACTAGTCTCTGAAGAGGGGAAAGTGGGATGAACATCCACCAAGACTTCCGAGCATGACCTCTGTTGACTGGTGGTTCTTGACTCTTAGGGCCTGATACCTGTCCCAAACTTGCCTATTCTCCTACTACTACCATCCCTAAATAGTTTCTGATAAAGTAAGTACTGGAGAGGGGAAGTCGACCAATTGAAACGCTTGACCAAAATCATTTCCTTATTATTCACATAGTTTCTGAGAAAAATAAGTAAGATGTGAGTGGAATTTGGGCAATGGAAATGCTATGGTAACCCCTAATTCACAGGCACTATTTTCCTTGTGTTAATCTGCACCTCCTCTGAAAACACTATGGTAACCCCTCATCTCGTGGTACTAATTTCCTTATATACATATGCACCCAGCACTATTTGGCTATACAATGTATAGGCTGGAGCGGCTCGAAATTTCTTACTCTGAAATCAGAATTTGACGTTTGCATTTCCGAGTATATTATGCTTCGTAGCGATTTTACATATATTGAGTGAATTTACAGAGGTCTCACGATCGCCTCTCATTTGTCTTCGAGTTTTCGCTCGCAGAGGTTTTTTTTCTTATAATACATTTTTGAAATAATTTTTTTTTATGAACTTTCTAAACTTTTGACGCGAGATGAATTAGGAGTATTATTGTGGCGCTGTCACACCAACCCCCCCTCCCCCCGCCAACATAACCAGTGTAGGGACTTACAGAGACATGTGTCAGTCGTAAACACCACAGAGAAAGGTCAAGCCGAGGGAGATGCGCGTGCCGGCTATTACACATGTCACTGCTGTGTAGTCCACCCAACTCCCCCCCCTCCCTCTTGCAAGTCAAGTAGAATTTGTAAGCGTTGAGATATCAGGAGATAGACAGTTGTATTTTGCCTGAAGCCAGAAAACACGCACTGCGAAAGAATAAGCTGAGATGGTAAATTCAAAGGGCAAGATCACCACTTCCCCCCTCCCCGACCTCATGAACAATAGCACATGGCTGAAGGGCTTTGAACTGAGAGCAACCACCTCCCCTGTTCACTCAATAAGGCGACACATGTCGGAAATTAGGGAGAGAGACTAGAGAGCATGTAAGCCTCTTTCCAGGGCGGGTCGTGGACAGTTGAATATCGCCACACAGAGAGCACGATCAGACAGTTGCATATCGCTGCGCAGACAGAGCAGATCATAGCAGTTAATTATTACCGCATAGATAGAGCAGCCGCGCCAGTGCGGCCGGGGGACATCGGTCCCCCGGCGACAACAGTACCTCAGTACATGAGTAAATCATTAGGACAGTTAGTGAACAGGACAGTTCATTATCACCATGCCAAGAAAATAGTTCCGTCGGGAAATCGCGAAGAGGACGTCCGAACGAGCCCAGAACAGCAGTCCAGGGGAGACGGCACCAAACACGTGCCTTTTCCAAGGCCGCCCACCTCGCCAGAGCTCACCCACAGCAGACAACATACCAGCACCACCAGCAGAGTAGTTAAGTATCAAGTCGCCGTCCAGAGAAGACCTTCTCCGCCACGATGTCACCCCCAGTTTTATACGAGTAGTCAAAATAGAGTACCATGCCTAGGAAGTGTTTCTGTATGTTTTTTATAACTCGAGACAATATATTCATCCTTCAAAGTAAAACACCAAAAGACTACCTTATTGAAATACCCTCAACCTTCAAGGCACCTTATAGTCTGTGCCTGGAGGAATTAACTCCGCCCATATGAAACACTCTGTGTGCCACAGGTGGGGAATAGCGTCAAGTTAAATTGGCGCACAACAGTGGGGCGTCACTTTTCTTACAGAGTTTTACGCAGATTGCTTTCTTGTTAAGGTTTTTCTTTGGCAGCGAGCTCACTAGCATTTTCTAAATAAAATTTGATGTAAATTTCCAATTATTGATTTTTTTTTAACAATTGTTTCATATGCGCGTGTACGCAAAGTAACAGTGCAATTTTGTTTAAATACGTAAATTTTTTCGCAATGATGGTAAGTTAGTATGTCAGTCACTCTCTAAAAGTTCGTGCTTCAACAGGCACTCGTGCAAGCGAGCACCGAATGCCATTTTCAGAGTGTTGGAAATTCTTTGGTTAGAAAGTATTAGCACTAATGAGATAATTGTCAACCTCTACTCCCTGTGGAGTGGAGACTTGGGAAACACCTATGAAGAAACCTCATCAACACAAGGCAGAAATGTGATACTTTTATCTTGATGTACATCATCATGTCGTCTCACAAAGGTGCCCTGACATGCTTTCTCAAACATATCGAACTTCATTATTTACGTAGTTGCGACTGGAAACAATTTATGGAAAATTTAAAAAACTTGATTACAAAACTTGATATCCGTTTGTGAATTATTTATATAAACCAATTGTTTTATACAATATCTCATACTATTTTACAACTAAACATTTAAATATTTAGATAAAATATTTAGCTAAAAAGCTAACAAAATTGAAACAAAAAAATAGTCATGATAATTTCTACGATTGGATAGCATTACATTACTTGAGTATATTTTCAAAAGTATCATTCCCAAAATTTACATACTATAAGTTATCTTTCCTTTTAACAAAACTTAAATTTAAAAACATTTATAAACTTTCTGGCCAAAGCCTAACACTTAAGTATTTTCTACCTTTCTTCTACATTTACAACTATTTTTTAAATACCCTAAATATTAAAATACTTATCTCAAATGTGAACACCTCCAGAGCCTGACAACCAAACACACCAGTTCCAAGAAAACGTGCCTAATTATTTAAAAACCCTTTCTTTGCCCTTCGCCAAAACTTCACATTTAATAGATTTGGCAACAGGGTATTCAGCATTTAAAATCACTACATTTAATTTTAACCTGTAGCAAATATGTTTTTTCAAATACAGGGCTCTCAGAAGTATATGGCGGCAGTCTTTTATTTTCTGTTGGGAGAATTTTCTCTCTTCAACCTGCTACTCTTGGCAACACCGCTGACGTCAACAAGGCGTAGCCAATAGTAGTAAGGCACGTCAGTCTTTCACCGGGTCGGGCTGGAAGCGCGGCCGCTTTCGGTAGTTGGATAGCTGAAGCTGAGGCGGCCACTATGCTGGTCGACTCGTTGCTGCTTTGAAGGCCCACTTGACGTCGGGCGCCGAATCTGCTACGTATTTTTCATCGTAGACGAGGCAGCTCTGTTTTTCAAGAGTTGTTCCAAACTATTCGCCAAAAGTAGGAAAAAAGTCCACAGCTGAATTTAAAAACGGTCAGACGAAAATACGTAACGAGACGTACTTTTTAAAGGGAATTGGACCTCTTGAACACGAGACGAAAGTATGCCGTCTCGAATTAAAAGCATTGAAGGTTACGTATTTGTCCGTGTAAACCATTTTTAAAGCTTATTGATCCTTTGTAGGTTACCGCTGGGCACAGTTGTAGGTTCCGTTAATTCCAGAAGTTGTCTCTTCTGTCGTCTCGCGGTCCAGTATATAGCCTTAAGAAAGCACCTACATCTGAATTCAAATACAAGCAGTGAGTATTTTCGACTACGAGACGAATATCTGAGAATGTATAGTAGACTATTTTTTCATTATGTGGTGAACTTGTGTCCAGGTGAAGTGACCTCCGTGGTAGGGAGTCAGAGAGTTACCTTTCGTGAAAGTCAAATAACCCGATTCACGAGAGTCGCCAGCAACGAAGTCTATTGTTGCTAGTTGCGATCCTGCAGTCGTCCTTTTATTCTTCTACTATGTAGTGTGTTTAAACTTATGTTTTGTATGCCTACAAACGTTTTATGATGATTGTATTAAAAAAAGTAAACTACATTTGTGGACAATTTTTTTTGTGGTCTTCGAAATGGTCTATGAAGATTTTATTTAAAATAGTAACTACAATTGTTGACAAAAAAAATTCTAAACGATGTACTAAGTAAGAAAATTATTGTTTTCAGTTGCTATCTTTAAAATGTTTTGAAAAAATTAAACCGATATCTATATTCATGAATAAATAATTTACCCATAGCTTTAAATATGCAATGTAAATATACCAATGTCTTACTGTAGCATATATCATAATTTATTAAAAAGGAACACAACTGTTGTGCGGTAGTATTTAATATATTTTTAATATACTTTGTGATAGAAAAATATGGTAAGTTGAATTTAAAACACAAGTGATTTCGGCTAAGATGTGACATAGTTCAGTAAAAAAAATATTAGTACATGTGAATAAAATCTTTTGGAGGTATAGTCGATTCTATATTATGGCTTTGTTAGCACACACACACACACACACACACACACACACACACACACACACACACACACACACATATATATATGTTTATGTTTAGTTTGCAATTATTTTTAAGTTTAGCATGACAACCAAACATTTTTTTCATAATTGTTTCTTCGAGCTTAACCTGTCGTGACCGCATTATTAATAGTATTCGTGCTCATATGTTGCAATATGTTTGCTGACGTCTGCAGCATTAAGGGCAGCCATGCCAAAGATACATGATTTCAAAACAATAAATATAATAAATGATGTATAATTGGGTTTGTTGATACAAGTATACTGTATGTTAATTAATGACTACCTCCTAACCTGCGCAAGTGTTACTTTGCCACATAGTGCTAGATTCGTTAGCTATTAAAATGTATTCGGCTGGTCCTCATTCTTCTGTTTTTAATCCTTACCATTTTACATTTGATACTACTATATTTTTGGGAGAACATGTTGTAATAAACTACGTGTGAACGTTGTTCCATACTGACAAGCACAATATATTAACAATGTCCCTGGCATACGATCCAAATAAAACAATCATATACTTATGGTATTAGTATTCACTTTATACTCATTATGAAATTAGCATATCGAAAGTGAGGTGTGGAGGACTCGAAAATCTGACTTCAATTAACACGGAGAGTGATCTCATATATACACCCCGAGTCAGTACGTAAAAATCATATAGGTATATTTAATGGATGTAAGCGAGACTCGAACCGAGCAATGCCCTGTTGAGAAACTAACCCGTTTCAATAATGTCTTGGGGTGTGCTGGTAGGGGTTACATCTCTATTAGGCTACTCAAAAACAAGAATAATTTTATAACTCGACTTTACCCCCACCAATAAATCCCATAACGAGGTTGACACCCGTGCTCACTGGACATTTATGTTTACGTTGTGTATACTATTAACATTTCTTGTATACAGGTACTTGTCTAATGGAATTCAACCTTGCAATAAAAACAACTGGGGTAATTGTTCGGGGAACCTTCCAAACGACATGGATTCACTTTATAATTAGAGACATGCCTGAATCAACAGAAGCTATGTTGTTGGACATCTAGGGCAAATTTAATTCGAAAACAAACTTTCCTTACTCAATAGATGCAGTGAACGGTAAGCTTATAAGATGCATCAGTATTCTAGGAGGATGATATAATCACTACGGTTACAAGAAAAAAATTTCTGTTCTCTTGATGACAGTTGCTTTGCTAATCTGTGTTTCGTTGCCATTGACGTCGGGGTATACGGGCAAGAAGATGACTCCACACTGTTTCGGGACAGTCCACTTGACAAGAAACTGTATTCTAGTACTTTAAATTTACCTCCTCCTTGTTTACTAAACACCCACGACGTTCCGGAGCCTTATGTCTTTGTTGGGGATGAAGAATTCAAAACTTTTACAAACTTTTTACGACCATATCTGGTCCGCGAGCTCAGCGCAAGCAAACGATTATTCAATTACCAACTTCCACGTTTCAGATTCTGCGTAGAGAGCGCTTTTGGTATTCTCGCATACAAATAGTGAGTTCTTCATACAGCTATTCTAGTGGAACAAGGATTATATTCCTGCATTCTCCACAATTTTTTTCAGAGGAGAGGCGGTTTTAACTATGAAGATACAAAGACCTATCCATTTCGTGATGTTGTCTATTTTATACATGGTAGGACAAGGTTTTGTGGTTAGAGGCAGCTTTGCACATTCTTTTTTAGGAGTTGGAGGAGTGCCTTTTCAAAGGAAACAAATTTACTAAACTATAGTCTTCTTGGTTGTGTGTGGTAAGCAGGCCCGAAAAGAGATATCTCGGTCCAAGCAATGCGTAATGTGCTTCCCCTCCCCATTTTCCTTTTTAAATGAACATTCAGAGCAGTATAAAGAGTCATCACCCCTGCCAAGACAAACTAGAAAATTATATATTAATTGATTTTAACATAAAAAATGTTTTCTAAATGTACAGAAATATTGTTGAATTTGTGCCTACTTATTGTTTATTCATTGTGTTCATTGTTGATATACAGAAATAGATAATTGTTAATATATTAGCATTTCTTTCATAAAACCCTGGTCCATGGTGTGTTAATAATGTTTTATATTAAAACATTTTCTCACTTATCTTTCTTATCTTTCACTCTCATTTCCAGTTCCAGCTAATCCTCGTACATATTTCCCCCAGTTCCGATTCACACTTTTTTCGGCATTGTTTAACTGCTTACTTTCATGCTCTTTTCCCACAATGCTGGCTTCTCATGCATGTGTTCAATAAATGTATCAATGGTAAACCTAATTACAAATGATAAATATGCATTGGAAAGTTGGAGAATAGCAAAAATGCTCTGGCACTAATGCAAAGGGGGATAGTTTTAATTTAATTGAAGGTGTTTAAGTTACCTTCCTGTTATCCGGCTATCCTGTTTCGCCAGAGCATGATGAATCAATGTCCAGTCATTATGCCAATCCAACACAAGTGTTACACCTCATACTTACAAAAATGTGTCGTGTGCATCCCATCAGACAGGAGTTTTATAGTCGCAACGGCAAATATGCATAGTGTGACACCAGCCTATAATGCCTTATCTTATTACTTTAATAAGACCGACCAGGCCGACCAACCATATAGACTTGACCATATGAAACATCCATTCCAGCCCACCACACTAACCAACCATACCGACTATCATATGGCCGAACCATACAGACTGCCCATAAGAAACATCAATACTGGCTTATCTTATAAACTAACCATACCAGCCGACCATATGAACGAACCATAACCGCTAGCCATACGAACCGAAAATACGTATCATTCATTCCAAACATCAATACCACCCATCCCGACTAACAACTCATCGAGACTGCTGGGCATACCAAGGAGTAAGACTGAACATCAGAACCGACCATACCACCCAGCCATTCGATCCGCCTTGCCACCTAGCCATACAAATGGACCATACGAACCAACCATACAGACCAACCATACGAGTCATCCAAAATTGTCGTTCACTTGAAACAGTCATACTAAATATCCACGTGCACACTTATCTAGCCGGCCATATGAAACAACCATATCAAGAAACCATAAAAACCAACCATACAAGCCAATGACAGCTTTAAATTCAAAACAGCCACGACAGTCAACCACGCCCCAAAATGATACGAACTGTCCATACCAAATGTCCATTCCAGCCATCCAGTATAAAGACCATCAAGCTTAGGCATCTATAGCAACCACAACAGTCAACCATGCCCCAAAATGATACGAAGTGTCCATATCAAATGTCCATTCCAGCTATCCAGTATAAAGACCATCAAGCTTAGCCATCCATTGCAACCACTAATACTGACCAACCGACATTACGAACCATCCATACCAGTCGATCATATGAAACAACCATACCATTCGGCCATATGAACAAAACATACGAATCATCCATACCAAGCACCCACTCCACCTAACCAGACCCACAGCTACACAAGACAGACTGGTAATACCAAAAGGCAAGACAGTCCAAATGAACCACCCATATCAACCAGCCATACAATCTGACCATGTAACAACCATATGAAGAGACCATGCGAATAATCCATACAGACCAACCATACAAACCATCCATAGGAACCGTCCACTTGAAACAGTTATAGCAAACAACCATATGATTTGGCGATACCAGCCAGCCATACAACCAACCATACCAAGAATCCACAAGAACCAACCATACAAGCCATCCATGAGAACCAACCATACGAGTCATCCTTGTGAACAAACTATATTGACCATCAGTACAAATCAATAATATCAGCTTGAAATACGAAACAGCCATTGCAGTGAACCACACCTACAAACCATTCGATCCACTCTTACCAAACGACCATTCCAACATAACTGTCTAATGACCACCATGATCAGCCGACCATAACAATTGTTTATGGCAACCAGTCATACAAAATGACCATTACCAGCAGACTATAACTAAGGTCTATACCAAAAATCCACACCAACTGCCCAGGCCAACCAACAAGACCAACTATCCATACCATCATCCATAATAGCCAATGACTGATTTCACCCAAGACTGATTCCTATCAAGAACTGCTCCTGACGAGACAATGTGTAGCTGCCAAGCTGACTAGAAAAATAGACAAGACTTTCCCGCTGTACCAAAATATGATGATGGCCTAGTAACCACTTCGGGCAAAATCTTCGCAAATATTGGCAAAATATTTCCAAAATATTCGCAGAATATTCGCCAATATTCACAAAAAATTCACAAATCTTCGCACAGCATATCAATAACAGCTAACCATAAACAAGTGTCATACGGGCGACCAGACCAAATGACCGACCAGACTTATAAACCATACAGACTGACCATTATTATCTGCCCAAACCAGATGATCGTACCAGACATCGAGGCCATCCAACCAACTAGACCTGCCACATCTACTAGTCATACTGGCCAAGAACTGACTCCACCCAAGACTGACTCCACCCAAGACTAACTCCACCCAAGACTGACTCCACCCAAGACTGACTCCACCCAAGACTGGCTTCTACTGAGACCATCACCTGCCAAATTGACTATAACACTTCGCAACAAATTCGCACAATCTTCGTACATCTTTGTAAAGTCTTCTCAAAATCTTCGCAAACCTTCGCGAATCTCTGCAAAAAAAACTTCGGACATTATTTGCAAATCTTCTCACCCACAACTGGCCATACCAAATGACCATAGCAGCCAAACATACCGACCAACCATATTGGCAAATGACTGACTCAAAACGAGAATGAGACAGCCCAAGTCATACTCCTACTGAAAACAACTCCTGTCAAACTCTCTAAAACCATGAACGAGACCAACCAGCAATGCCAGCCGACCCTACCAATCACCCATACCTACAGTCGATGGCATCCAATCGAGAAACATGTCACATAATAACTATTCTCATACATAACCCATTCACACGAAAGTTTGCAAAACATCGCGAAACTTCGCAAAATCTATGTAAAACATGTGTAAAACATTTCGCCCTTTGCGATCATGGAGCGAATCGAGAAGTGAATATCGGAAATTATGAGAAGTGCTTCACGAGTCATGACACGAACCAAACCGCGAGCTAAGTAAAATTCCTTTAAAAAAGAGTCACAAACAATGCCACGAGCTGTGGCAATAGTTACGAAATATTCATCAAAACATGACGCGAACTACTTAATAAAGCAATATGTGACGATGCTCGGTTGGCCGATGGACGAATAATTCTCCTCCACAAAAAATCATGAGACCTCTCTTTACACATGGTGTCTCATGATTTTTTGTGGAGGAGGATTTATTTATCCATCGGCCAACCGAGCCTCGTCTTATATTGGTTCATGACGTGGCTTGTGTCATTCTTTGAGGAATATTTCGTAACTCTTGTCATGGTTAGCAACATTGTTCGCGACATACCTGTAGTTCGGGTATTGGTTCCCGACATAACTCGTGAACCGCTTCTCATAATTTCCAGTACTCACTTCTTGATTCGCTGCATGATCGCGGTGGGTGAGATGTTTTATGAATATTTAAGAAGTTTTTCGTAGTTTCACGAAGTTTTGCGAACATTTGTATGAAGATGCTAGGAATGAGTATATGTAATATGCAACTTGTTTCGATATTGGATATCATAGATGGTTGGAATGGGTGATTGTTATTGTCGGCTAGCATTGCTGGTTGGTCTCATTAATTGTTCTAAACAGTTTGGCAGCATTTGGTCTCGGAAGGAGTCTGTCTTGGGTGGTGTCTTCCTCGGGTGGAGTCGATCGTTTGCCAATAAGGTTTGTCAGTATGGTTGTGTGGAATGGTTGTTTGGTATGGTCAGTTGTGGGTGTGATAATTTGCGAAGTTTGTTTGAAGTTATTTTTGCAGCGATTTGCGAAGATTTGCGAAATTTCGCGAAGATTTCCGAAGATTTCCTTAGTTTTGCAGAGATTTTGTAAATTTTTTGTAAACGGTTCTAGTCAGTAAAAGCCAGTCTTTGGTCGAGTCATTCTTGGGAGGAGTCAGTCTTGGGTGGAGTTAGTATTGTGTTGGGTGGATTGTAGCATCGTATGGTTGGCCTTGCCCAATTGGTATTCCTACTCGATCGTGATGAGTTGTGTGTTAGGTTGGGCATAATGGGTGTTTGGTATATATGATACATGTTTTCGTTTCGAATGGCTAGCTGGTAAAGTTCGTTTATAAAGTTGACTGGAATTGTTAGTTTATATGGTAGGCTGGTATTGATGGTTCAAATGGTCAGTCTGTATGGTTCGTTCATATGGTCGACTGGTATTGATGAGTCATGTTGTGGGCTGGTATAGAATGTTTGTATAGTCAAGACTGTATTGTTGGTCGGTCTGGTCGGACGGATGGTCTGGTCAACTGGTATTGCCCTTTGGCATGGTTAGCTGTAGGTGATATGTTTTGCGAATATGTGTAATTATTTTCCGAAGATTTCCGAAGATTTGCAAAGATATTCAAATATTTTGCGAAGATTTGAGAAGAGATTGCAAAGATTTTCAAAGATTTGCGAGGTTTTTTTTTATTATTTTGCTGAGTTTTGCGGTACTTTTGTGAGAACAGGTTAGCAAAGAAATTCGTAATAGGCTATTTGTTTCGATATTGGACGTCATGACTGTTGGCATAGGTGGGTGGTATTGTCGGTTAGTTTTTCTGCTGTTCTAGCCATTTTTGCAGTAACTTGCCTTGTGTTACGAACTAGCTTTTCAGCCAATTCGTGCTTGAAGGTATGTTGGGGGCGTAGCTCAAATAACGACTCATTATTCGGTAGAGCACAAAAGAATCTGATGAGGTTTATTAACATTAAGCTTTTACAATAACTATTTACGTTACCATTGATAGGGGGAGCTTTACATTGCATTTAAGATGATGTTTATTATTAATTATTACGATTCACGCCATTTTATTTAACCCTACTTGGAAAGTCATCACCTTGTTAATGTTGCCGGAGGCTGATTCTACGAGATGGTTAACGACGGCCGGACACCCATCTTCCTGGTCTGCTTCGCTGGTCGGGTCGCCCAAAGGACTAAAGATGACAGACCACAAAATGGTTAACGCCAGCGTATATCAAGCGCGTTGTTCTGCGGGCCAGATGCCTTCGTGCAGTCCTTGAGCAAGGTGGGCCGATCAAACGCTGGGTGGCGTGTTTACTTACAGTGGCCTTGCGCGCCTTGCATTTGCATTTCCACTGGGTGTGCAGATTGTCTTCCACGCGAGCATGGCGGATGCCTCGCGGGCGGTTGGCAAACGCGTCAGCCTTTCTTGAGTTCGTTAGTCTCTATGCCCTACTTAGAGTGGCTCGTTACCACAATGAAAAAAAAAAAAATTGAACAATGAAAAGAATTTAAATTTGGTAAGTTAACTGCTCTCCCCGTTACAAGTATTGTGTTTGGTTTGAACAGAAACTACACTTGCTGGAA
Organism: Clitarchus hookeri; assembly: GCA_002778355.1. Classification (NCBI taxonomy): domain Eukaryota; kingdom Metazoa; phylum Arthropoda; class Insecta; order Phasmatodea; family Phasmatidae; genus Clitarchus; species Clitarchus hookeri. Next base: position 216,320 of record NQII01002540.1, on the reverse strand, counting down.
AAAAAATACACGTTACACCACTGTCATAAAATTACTGATGTGTTTGGATAATGTTACATACTAAATGGTACGTGACATCACTGGGTTAGGACACTGATGGAATGGTATCGAAACGTAGAATATTATTTAATTATTAATTAGAACAATGCAAAAAAAATTTAATGTTGCAGCTGCTTTTTTTCTATGTTTCAATACTTAAGAGGGAAATGGAGCGAATACTTAAAGTGCATTTACATAATTATTTAAAATATAGGAAAACAAAATGTGGACGTAATAAACGTTACTTATTATACAAGAAATATGTTTCAGTATAAGATAATAATGTGTATTGAATGTGGTGAATTGTACAAATGGCATTTTTATAAAAATTTAAATCTTAATTTACAGTGATAAGAAGTATTATAATTGAGATGTCTCTATTTTATGACGTATACTCTTACAATTTCTTTACTTATATATGTGTTATTTGAGTAGTTTAATAAAAAAAATTACATATATATGTTTTTTCAATAAACAGTGGAATATGTCATTTGTTCAACTGCTTTTTTATCTTAAAACTGGTTTAACTTTTTACTTTTATTATAAATAAAACATTTTAAACATCGTTCGGAGGCCACCTATTAGCAATCGATATTTTTTTTTTCAATCATAAACTTTTTTTTAATAAATTCTGGTTGTGTACACCACTCACACCTGCAGAGTGCGGTGTGAGTGGTGTATGAAAATATGTGAACTGCTGGTTACCTGTATAGTAATTATCGTACGACTCGCGAGCTGGTTAAGCGGTAGTGTTGACGGCTGTGAGTGCAGTGTTGAGGTTGTTGCACGTGACGTCAGGACTGGTGTTCACGTGGGCGTTGCGTGCGTCGACCTCCGGAGGAACGTTGGTTGAGAGGGGCATGACATCACTGCAGGTTGCTGTGGAACATGAAGCTTGCGGTATCGTTGTTCTGAAACTTATAATGAAATGTATTAGCAGAATGTCTGCACAGTTTGTCAAAACATCTTATATAAAAATTTTCCTTACATAATTATTAGGGCTGTAATAGTTATATTGCAGATTATAGTTATTTCAAATGAAATTGGTTATTTAATTCCTGATTTTATTATATTTAATTGGGTGTGGCGTAGGGTTGGGGTGTCCGACCTTAGAAGGCGATGATTTAAACGTGAGTTATAGCTAATTTATTTTTAAACTCTCGTCAATTGTTCTCTCGGGCAGTATTTGAATACCATCTTACATTACAATTTTATGTTTAAGTTACTGTTTTTCATCCAGTTGTTAGTTAATGCCTATTTTCATACATGTTTTTTTTCTGTTTCTTTTTCAGAAAATAAATTATTTTAGTTAGCTGTGTGCGCTGATAAACTCATAATTATTATAATGTTAATATGTACGCTGGGAATCAACACATAGCATAAGTATAATATAATTACATTGATTATTAAAAAGTTAAGATTGGAATGAAGAGGAGCAGAACGAACGTATATCATGTTATCAAAGCCGAGGGACATCAACACATAGTTTAAGTATAACATAACAACACTTATTATACAAATAGTATATAGTAGAGAGGAAAAGAACATATATGAGTAATTAAAGACAGAATAATTACACTTCTACTTTCACACAAAGGGGTGGCATACAGGGGTTGGGGAAATCTGCACTCAATGACTTACTCCCTGGAGGTCAAAAACGAAAGTACCCTCGTGGTATACTTTCAAAGTACTGTGTAGTAGAGAACAGACCCACAGCAAAAATCCAATTGCGCCCCGCCCCTACTGCCTGAACTCTATCAAGGCTAGTAGAGCACAGAAAATAGGCTCCTCTAGTTGGGTCACAACTCCGCCAGAGGCCCAAAGATTGCTCAGTGTCTCACGCGAAACGAAAGATTTCACCTCCTGGGTAAGTACTCCTTACAATTGGGTGGATGTGGATAAACCATAAACGGACAAACACAGTCGAAGTGGGTGTGTCTCAGGCACTATTCCCATTTCGTTAAATACACTTAACATTGCACACAATTAATACTTCTCACATCAGGTACAGCAGTCTGCGCATCAAACAATGCAGTATGACTGGCATGGCGTGTCGCTAGCACGTCCGAAAGCCACGAGGATTGGCTAAGTCCTCGGATTACAGAAATGCGTAAACCCAACGTTATTCATTCTCCCCGTTTCCTTATAGCACAGGTTTGTGGGAAATACGTGAAAATATTGATAGTATGAGAAACTTAAAACTAGAATAGTAAATTGAAGTTTAAAGGAGGATGTGGCGGGAAGAAATTGCTTGGCGTGCTTTTGCACGCTGCTTCGTAACACAGCGGCTGTCGAGCCGCGGATAATGTGCTGAGAGGGAATATGTTGTGTCGGCACCGTCCAACGAGTCGCGTCGCCTGGCGGCCTGATTCGCAACACAGCGGCGCTAGAGCCGCGAGGAAGCGCTGAAGAGGGAATAAGTCGTCTCGGGTCAACGATATATCGTCCTTCTGGTTGGTAACTCATAACGCAATACGGTCTTTCTATTAGCGTACAAAAATTGTCATATGTTAACTGGCATACCTTATTCCTAAGCATGATATGAGAAGTTTCTTAAATATATAGTATGTATACTGAGGGGAAAGTTGAATAAAATATATATTTACTTTATCTGCTCACAGTAATATCGAACTACGTACAATATGGTGAATTGCATGGAGTTTATTAAAATTAGCATGAGTTGAAAATTACTGTCCTGAAAATGCGTAAAGGATTACGAATTACTATAACAGTAATAGTTAAATTTTAAATAACTATATCCAGCGCACACAGGTGATCTACATTTTAATTTATATTATTATATTGGTATAGCTGAGATAAATTGTTTACACATGAATATACGCAACTAGGGACTTGCGGTTTACACGGAAATTCTTTACATTTTAATAACGTTTGTTAATTAGGTTTCAGCTTTGTATGTTTAGAAATGGGGCCGTAAAAGGTAAATTAAGTTTTAAACCTAAGGCATTTTAAAAGTAGATATTATGACATTATTAAATTTTTGCCTGCCACTTTAAAGTTTTAAGGTTAAAAGCGGACGTGGCTGAAAGTTTGCTATTGTTATTACGGAAAATAGCGTGGGTGGGTGGGGAATTTATTGAAATGGGGGTGGATGGTAGCGAAACTGATGCAAGGCAGCGAGAGGATAGGGAGGAACCAAGCCTCCACCATTGTTACGAACTAGCTTTTCAGCCAATTCGTACTTGAAAGTATGTTGGGGCGTAGCTTAAATAACGACTCATTATTCGGTAGAGCACAACATTATCTGATGAGGTTTATTAACATTAAGCTTTTACAATAACTATTTACGTTACCATTGATAGGGGGAGCTTTACATTGAATTTAAGATAATGTTTATTATTAATTATTACGATTCACGCCATTTTATTTAACCCTACTTGGAAAGTAATCACCTTGTTAATGTTGCCGGAGGCTGATTCTACGAGACGGTTAGCGACGGCCGGACACCCATCCTCCTGGTCTGCTTCGCTGGTCGGGTCGCCCGAAGGACTAAAGATGATAGACCACGAAATGGTTAACGCCGGCCTATATCAAACGCGTGGTTCTGCGGCCCCGCTCAGTGACCAGTGGAGGGGATTTCTGCAACCGTCTTGTTTCGCAAGGATCTACGACCAAATGGTGGCATTGCAATCCGGCTCGTTTTCAGGTTTAATGTTTGAAGGTGTGATCAGGCAAGCCGTTCAGCTAAGGCCTGATCACACCATAAAACTTGGCAGGAGGGAGTTTTGGGTAGAGTTAGTTTCTTCAGGAACCAATTGAAGATTGGACAGTGAGGAGGGTGGTGAGTCGTGTGGTTGGTTGATGGCGAGGTTGTTGGGTGAGGGGGCGAGTTATGGTGAGTTATTGTGGGGTGGGTCGGGTGGTGGGTTGGTGACATGCATGAATGTTGATGGAAGCTGAGCTATGTTAAGTAAATTGCATTGGAAGTGGAGTGACGAAAGGTGTGTAATTTTTTGGGCGGACAGGGGAGGGGTCTGTGTGTTATGTAAAGTCAATAATTCGCTTTGGGGTCGTAATATCGATCGACTCTATAGCCAATGTAATATAGAGGTGTGGGTTCAGTCAGCTGCTGATCGTCGTACCAGGAGTTGCTGTGCTCTGCCATATTTACGAGAACTGACATATATGGTCACAAATATCGAACTTGTTTTTTCGCATTAGGTATGAAATTTTTTCCTAAAAGTTATTTTTTTTCATTTTTCGCGATTTTTTCTTGAGTTTTCGTATTTAAGGTCATTGGGGTAAAGGTTAAGGTAACAAGCATCCAACATGGGGGTCGGAGTCAGTAACATAATATTTTTCTAGATTATTATGAATTTATTCGAAAGTTACAATTTTTTCTAGATATTTGTATCCAATGTTATTTGGGTCAAAGTCATGGTCACTAGCATTCTACATAAATGTCGGATTCAGAGATGTAATATGTTCGTCGATTTTTGCATGTTTCTTTCACTTTTTTTTACTATTTCTTCTCAATTTTTAGCGTCGATGATTATTAGGGTGCAGGGTGTTTGTTAGGGTGTTGTGGAGAGTATTGGTAGGTTGGTGTAATTGTGTGATGTGAGGAGGTGGGGAAGTGGAGGGGAGTGACGACGTGGTAGGTCCAGGAAGACGGTCAGGGGAGGGGGCCAAGTCCGTTGATCTGCCTGGATCTGCCGGACCTGGCTCGGAACCTATCAAATTATCAAACAAGCAGTAAACAGTTAGCCAACTGTTGGTGGTGGTTGAAAACATTCGCATTTATGACTCAGTATTTCTTATATGGTTAAAAATCAGGTCAAATACACAAAAGTGACATTACCTATATTTTAAGTAATCATATTATGTGCCAATGCTCTCACAATGATTGTTAGATTTTAAGGGATGCCCCTAAAGCAGATAATAAACAAAATACTATCTGTTACTAACTGCTGGGAAAATATTAGCAGCATGTTTGTAGGCTATTTACGGCATGACAACTATTGTTTACTACTGGGGATATACAAGCAGAAAACTTCTGAGCTAGTCATGGTATACCAACTGTTACCTTATGCCCTGTATGAATAAGTATCATGCTTATGGGCGACTTATTGCATGCCAATTTTTGTTTACTTCTGGGGACATACAAGCAGAAAATTTGTGGGCCACTCATGACATGCCAATTGTTACGTACTGCCACGGATTTATTAGTAGCATACTAGTGGGCTGCGAATGGATAGCCAATTGTTGCTAACTGCTGGGGATATAATAGTAGCATAACAACACCCCATTGGTGGTATGCCAACTATGCCTTATTACAGAATAAACATTATCAGCAAGCTTATGAGCTTTTTATTTCTTGCCAATTGTTACTGCTGATGACCTATTACTAATATTATAATGCGCTATTTATGGCATTTCGTCTGTATGTTGTTGTGCAGTAGCAAATATAATTTGCAAATTCACGTGATTTTTTTTATTTCATAAATATATATTAAGTAAAATTATCATGTGACATTGCTAGTAATAGGGGAAAAAATGTGTTTTAGACTGGAAACCTGCAAAGTATAATAAGTAAAAAATTCGTTAATTTGCATTTCAAATTCTACATGTAAGTAGCCCGAAACTAAAAAACTAGTACTTTAAACAAAACACAGAAATCCCATTATTGACTTGTGATACTAACATTAATTGTGTTTATAGCAAATCTAACAACGCAACTTATTTTGTAGAAAGTATTCAGATTTAATTAACTTGTTTTACATGAATAGATGGTATAGTTGTTGCTAGCATTCTAGACTGTGACCAAAATGTTTGTTAGTTCGATTCCAGGTTCTTCTAAAGAAATTACTAATTGTGAAATAATGCTGTAGATAACATGTATGAATATGATAAATAAGTCAATTTTTTTTGCATGAAACGTAATTATTGTTTGCTTTTAAAATGCCTGGCAAGCTGCTTTATACAAGTGGTCAATAGCTGGGCCACAAGGGACTTGCCAACAGTTAGCTGACAATGTGTGGTTTACTTACCTCAGGCCAGAAGCAGAAAGTCAGTTGGCTATTGCTGTCACTCATGGACTACTGATGGTGCTGAAATGTTTCGGGCAGAGTTGGTTTTGCAGAAGCAGGCTGCTTGTGGGCAGATTGTATTTTGCTGCATGTTCATTATCTGAACAGTGGCCCAGATGTGGCCAACTGCAAACAACAGTCAAGTTTTATCTTGTGGGCCAAAAACTTCTGAAGGTGCATTACACGGGTTGACTGATTGTTAAGTGGTTATCAAAACTGTATGTGGGCCACTTGTATGAAAGCATATTTCCACAAGTGGCCCAAATTAATTTTCCTGCTTATGTGGAACCCACTTGACTGCTCTGAGGATTAAGTGGCTTATTCATCTTTGAGCCTTGAAAGCTCTTGCTTCTCTGAGGAATTTTCGGCTTTTGCATCGAGGATCTTCGAATCCACTGTTTCCACTTTTCCATACTTTTGAAAAATTTTTGGTGAAAAAACTAATTTGCTGGTAAAATAATTATTTTCCGAATTTATTTGCAGGGTGAAAAAGGCCATGTTGTCGTTAACATGGCCGTTCCAGGTCACCGGCCGCCGGGCATGACCATCTGTGATGCAATAGTGCGAGATTCCTCTGACCTCCAATACCTTTATACTTGTCGCTGAATTGGCTATTTATATCTACTTATGTATCTAGAAGCATCATTATGCCGTTTCCTTTCAGTATTTTAATTGCTCGATGTAAGGTGTTAAAAGTCCCTGCACATTTCAGTTTGGAAGCTCATCACCACCTTTCCATCACATTTGGTGAGTGTTGGGTTGCCAAAGGCGGAACAGAGAGGAGGCCACCAAGCTCCCCAGACTTGGCGCCACCTGTTGTCTTTCTTTGTGGCCATCTCAATTGGTAAACGATACCCCGATCGACACATTATTAGAACTTCGCGGCCGAATTATCTATGTATGTGCCACCATTAGCAACGCTGCACACATCGTTGACCATAAGAGACAATCGATGGTGTGTCGCTGTAATTTTTGTATCGAAGTTGGTAGTCGCCACTTTCAGCATTTACTGTAAAACACACATATGGATGCTTTGCAAGGCATTCATTTTCTCACGAAGTTTCCCAAACTCCCACCAGGATGAAGAGTGAAGCATGAAGAGATTTTGGCGGTTTTTAATAGTGACGTATTGAGAGCCGATGAAGGTGATAGAGGTGAGTATGGAGTAGCGCCGGAATGAAAGAGTGGGGGATACTGGAGATCGCTGAGAAGACCTCCCAACCAGTGGTATCGTCTGGCACGATTCCCACATGCGAAAATCCGGGAGTGACCCTGCCGGGGATTAAACCCAGTTCGCTTTGGTGTCCCACAAAGGGAATTATGGTGGTATTCCTCGTGCAATTGTGTCCATGTGCGTCCTCTTTGAATTACTGCTACCCGAAGATCATGTACTGTGCATGACGTCCTGTCAACATTACCTAAATTCACATACAGCAGTCAAGCCATTGTTGTACTACCTGCCTTGCAACACAGATTACATATCTGACAGACAACGAACACCACTCTTTCAAGCTTTGACGGTTTCGTCGACAACAGTACACCTAAAAAAATTACATCAAGGCAAATTATTAAAGCATTATAAATACATGAGTATGACATTATTTAAAGCGATAAACACCCGAGGGTTACATATTTGTTGGATAATATCATGACACCTCCTATTTTCTCAATGCATGCTGAAGATGTTACCCAATAAGCATTCGCAGATTTCAGATCTCGATTCAAGGAAACAGTATTCAAGAATTGTTCTTTTATTTCTTTTGTAGTAAAACATTTTAAAATATAGATTTTTAAGGGCACCTATATTTGTTAAATTACTCAAGGACATATGCAGTATATTTTTTGTATATGTTCGTTCACCGGAAAGAAAAAAAAACTGGTATAGGCATATGTATGCAAATAACAGAGGTATGGATCCAATCAGAGTAACGCGATGCGGTCGGCAGCGCCTATATAAGACAACAAACCAATGGAAAAGTTGCCAGATCGGTTACTGCTGCTAAAATGGCAGTTTATCAAGATATAAGTGAGTTTAAAAGCGGTGTTATAGTCGGCGCACGAGAGATGTGACATATCATCTCCGAGGTAGCTATAAAATTAGGATTTTCGCGTACGACCATTTCACGAATGTACCGTGAATAACGGGAATCCGGCAAAACATCAAATCTTCGACATCGCTGCGGCCGGAAAAATATCGTGAACGAACGGGAAAACAACAACTGACGAGAATCATTAAACGTGACAGACGTGCAACCCTTTCTCAAATTGGCGCAGATATCAATGCTGGGGCATCAACATGTGCCAGTGTGCGAACTATTCAACGGACCCTCATTGGTATGGGCTTTCGGAGCCGAAGGCCCACTTGTGTACCGTTGTTGACTGCACGACACAAAGCTTTACGCCTCGCCTGGGCCCGCCAACACCACCATTGGACTGTTGATGACTGGAAACACGTTGCCTGGTCTGACGAGTCTCGTTTCAAGTTGTATCGGGCGGATGGACGTGTACGGGCATGGAAACATCCTAATGAATCCATGGACCCTACATGTCAACAGGGGACTGTTCAAGCTGGTGGAGGCGCTGTAATGGTATGGGGCGTGTGCAAATTGCGTTAAATGGGACCCCTGGTACGTATAGATACGACTCTGACAGGTGACGGATACATAAGCATACTGTCCGATCACCTGCACCCATTCATGTCCATTGTGCATTCCGACGGACTTGGACAATTCTAGCAGCATAATACTACACCCCACACGTCGAGAGTTGCTACCGAGTGACTCCAAGAACACTCTTCTGATTTTAGACACTTCCATTGGCCGCCTTAATCACCAGACATGAACATTATTGAGCATATCTGGGATGTCTCGCAACGTGCTGTTCAGAAGAGATCTCCACCGCCTCACACTCCTATGGATTTGTGGACTACCCTGCAGGATTCATGGTGTGAATTGCCTCCTGCATACATTCAGACATTAGTCGAGTCCATGCCACGTCGTCTTGCGGCACTTCTGCGTGCTCGGGGGACTCTACACAATATTAGGCAGGTTCACCAGTTTTTTTGGCTCTTCAGTGTATATGTGTACCTGCAGGTCATGATCATTCTATATAGTAAAAGGTAGGATATTTTTCGATGGTTTAACTATTGGACCAATTTACAAAATTCAAAAACTATTATGTTAAAAATTCATGGCCGAATACATATAAAAGAAATATATTATTACATCACGAATTAATTTTACATCAACAGTTACCTCTATGAGACTCGAGTGTCTAAAAAAATTCTAAAAATACATATTACATCAATATTGTCTGCCTTTCTCTCAACCTGCCTCATCCTGGTATTGGAATTGAAGGGGAGGATATATATGAGATATCTCTCCCTTTTACAGCCTGTACAAAATATTTTGTATGTGTGTATGTAAATGTTTATGTTTATGTATATGTATGTGTTTGTATATGTGCATATTATGTTGGATGTATTTCCTAAGTAAGCTCACTAACCGTTCGCTATTGATATCACAAGATTTGTTGCAGGCAAAATAACTTAATCTCCCTACAGTTTATATATGTATTAAAACATTTTTAAAAGAATTAATGGATGCCTAGTTAATAAAACAAATAAATAAATAAAGAGTCCTATAAACAAATGTTATTTTATTAATTATGGGTTAAATAACATTTCAGTATGTTCAAGTACATGCATGTTACCAGCAGTACTAACGAACTTGCGATAAAGAAACAATTTATCACCAATCTCGAACATGATCTTCTTACGAGACAAAACAGATAATGGTGGTGAAATATATATATTTTAGAATCTTACATTATCTTCATTCGAGGCTTACAGAGGTAACCTGTGATGTAACATCAATTTGCGATTTAAGTAATATATTTTTCATATATGTATTTTGCTATGAATTTGTAACATAAGGGCATTTTAATTTAGTAAATTGGTCGATTATCTCAATATTTATGATTTTTTTTCAAGTTTCGAGATGGTTTACAACCTCAAAATGTAATGGACGCCAAGGTGCGTGATCCTAATATAAAAGATGCCGCCTCCTAATGGATGGGAACTTCTTCTAGCGGACCGGATGTTTCAAGGTTACGGACTTAGCATTTTTTCTTTACGAATTTTCTTTTGATGTTTGCCCAATTAAATGTATATAATCTTTTGTTTGTTAATAGTTTCAGCATTAATGCTTTGAATGGTTTTTTAATATGATGTTAGTTATTTAAGTTTAGCGCAAGCATATCAGAATTCACTTTGCTCCATGCCATTATTGAAGACATATCACATAATGCTTCAAAAGCAACACCGGGTTTCTAGGTATTATCCTAGGAAGGTGTTATGTGGTGGCAATGTGACAAAAAATTCATAACAGCTCCAGTTTTTAGCCTACTGTCCGAAGGAAAGAAAGGCATATGAGATCACTTTCCTGTCTGTCAGTCTGTGTGTGTTTGTAGGTGGTGTCTCTGTGTATGTCTGTACACGTGTGAGTCCTTCCTTTTCCACTTTTGAACTCTTAAAATGAATTTCACCAAACCTGGTAAATATGTAATACTTTTTAAGGACTTCTGACTTTTATAGTGTTCTACCACGTCTGGCACATATTTTGGGTGATATGTCATATCTTGGGAACCATTAAACCGATTTAAACCAAATTTTGTACTATGGTAGACAATTGTGTGAGCAATAAATTTTGAGATAGATATTGTTATTTGTCCGCTATTTTGAAAATTGCACTAATTTTAAAAATTAATATTTTACATCATATCTCAAAAACTAGTTTACCAATTCTCACACAATTTGGCATATGACTAATACTATGGAAGGCCATGTAAATGCAAGTAATTGAACTTGATTAATTACTTATTTTCAAAATGGTCGCTATACAAATGTTATATGGTTATTTAGTTTAACTGCGATACCATTTAACCAATTTCGACCAAATCTTGTATACTGAAAGTTTGCTAATAAATTCATTATATATATACACCAACAAATAACTACTATTGTCTGCCATTTAGGAATATAATGCCATACGAACAAATAAAGTTATTATGTCATATCTCACGAAAATAGGTAAACGATTACGTATAAATGTTACAAACAAGTACTTCTGATGCAAATTATGTTTAGTGAAATGTTTTAAGCATTTAAGGCACTTATTTTCATAATGGGAGACATATACCCTTTGTAGCTTAGAATGCTCTATTCTATGTAATAAATTCCAACATAAATTTTCATGTTGGCTGTAGACATTACAACTATCAACTGTATATACGCGGATTTTTTCTGCTATTTTATAAGATAGTGTCATGCGAATAAAATGAAATGTTATGTTATATCTCGGGAAAGAATAGATAAAATCCTATCAAATTTGGCTAACAAATTCTATAGAAGCAGATGATATCAAGTGGAATGTGTTAGCATGTAAGACACTTATTTTCGAAATGACGGCAATATAGCCATTTTTGCTTAGAATGCAAAATCATCCAAAACATCTAATCAATTTCAACTAATCTTTGCATGCTGAGAGTAGATATTACAATTATAAACTGTACGCAGAACATCTCTTGTCCGCCATGTTTTCAGACAGTACCATGAGAGTAAAAATTATTGTTGTAATATCTGGAAAAATAATTTACAGATTCCTTCCATATATGGCAATCAAATAGTGCTGAAGCAGGTGATGTAAACAAGTCTGTTTCATTTAGATCAGGCACTTATTTTCAAAATGGTGACTTTATTAATATTTTAGCTCAGTATATTTGATTAACGAGACATATTCCAACTTAACTTTGTATGCTAGCAATGCCGATTCCAACCAATAAATTTGTCTATGCAGAGCATCTTTCTCGGCCATTTTGTAAAAATAAAAAATAATGATATTATTTGTTATCTCGGGAAACAAACAACCCATTCTTACATAATTTGGCAAATATGTTGTAGTGTGGTAGGCCATAATAATATATATATATTTTTAAGTAGGGCACTTTTTTTTCAGATTGTCAGCTATAAAATAATTTCAGTTTTGTGGGCGATATCTACGAAGCTATGTAATACATTTTAACTTATCTTCGTATGTTAGATGTGTACAATCATCGATATTGCTACCACATTAATTTCTGTCCTCCATTTATGAAGACTGCCACAGTAAAATTATGGAGGATTTATCCCTTATCTCGAGGACCATTCAACCGATTCCCACCAAAAGTTACAATGGAACCTTTAAACTAAATTTACTAAACTGTGCACACCATAATTGCTACAGAATGCCGTGTAATTTTTCATGATTTAAATGGGTCAGACAACGATATTTAAAATGGCAGCTTCTTAAACCCTTTAGGTCATTTTGACATATATTAAACAATTTTCCGAATTCAACCAAAATTGTTATGTAGAGTGTATCCATTAGAAGATCGTACATAGAGAGTCTTTTTCTGGCAATTTTGTACGATAGTATCAAATAAGAAAATGATGATTTTCATGTCATATCCCAGGGACTAAACAACCGACTTCCATCAAATTCTTCACAAAAATAGTGCTACAGTAGGCTTTGTAAACTAACAGGTTTTGTGTGGCTCAGTAAACCATTTTAAAAGTAAAGGCCCTGTAAATATTTAAGGATAGAAAACCCTATTATTAGAAATATTGAACTGATTAAATCCGAAGTTGATGTATTCCGAATCCGACATCCGTAATGCAGTGGATTGCACGCTACTATATAGTACGAGATTTTCTGGGTTCAAGTCCCGGGTAAGTCATGTGTGTATTTTTAATTGTCTCACAACTGTTGCATAAGTTCCTGGTTTCATTTCTAAAGTTATTGATTCGAAAGAGAATTCAGGTCCTTCCCACCGACTCAGCTTTTAAGAAATTATTTAAAAATTAATTACACTCATGTTGAGGAAAGTATATATTAAATTCTACGAACTCTTCCCTCTCTTATTTATACCCTGTCTTGTTTCATGCTGACCCGAGGGTCCTCAGCTTATGAGGGCCTCGGTGGAATTTTCAACCTTCCAACCCTAGCCAGTCCTCCCCTGGCCGAGACAACTTGTCCTGTGGGAAAATGCGAACTTGCTCTGGGAATTCCTTGAGTACAACGCACAGCTACACTGACGCACCATAAGCCCGGCCAAAAATTCCGTGGCACGTTCAGCAGACGTGTCGCATGTGTTCCATTCATGCAAGTTCCTGGGTGTGATGTGAAACACTGCATACTAATTTAGTGAGTAGACATAGCAGTATTCTGCTGTTCCACGTACAAATGTATAATTAGATAAAATGAACTCGGAAACGAATATAAATGGAACAATCCATAGTCAGCGGATAAAGCAAAGTTCTTGCATTTTTTTTATTCGTAACAAAAGAGAACTTTGCTTAATACACTTGCAAGTGCCAATAAACGTACATAAGTCGCTGTAGGGAAGTCTGAAGAAACTGCTTCAAGAATTCGAAAAGAATAGCAATTAGCTGATGCGAGATGTGAGAAATTACGGACACCTGTCAAGAAACGGAAACAAAATCCGAAGAAAATATGCACTGACGACTTCGATCGTGGTGTGATTCAGTGTGCTGTGGAAACTTTTTACATGTCTTCTTTTTAAATTTTCATGACGCATTCGTAGTGTATTTTGGCAATGGCAAGGCACCATTTAATTACAGATGGTAATAAATTAACTTGAGGTTTAATATACAATTAAATTAAAGTATTCTCCTAAACAGATTATGAGAAGTATACCATTATTCCCTTCGTATAGGCTGTTCACCGTAAAATGAGCTTTTTTATGGTACTAGTTACTTTATTCTGTCAGGCAATTTTTATTCTTTAACCAACCTTTGAAATAAATATGCCATGTAAGTTGTAAACACAGTGTATATATTCCACCACTTTCTGAATTTAGCTGAAAAATATATATTTATTGACGATTATTATACCAAATGAGAGGGCTCTCAAAAGTGCTCACTTTACGGAAATTAGCCTATAACAGAATGTCATTTATAACGAAGAACAGAACATTCTGTGTTGTTATTAGCCTATATTTAAGGGCTGGTTTCACCAAGCGAGATAACGTTATTTTATAGAGTTTGAGTGCCAAATAATCTCGATTTTCGGTATTTTTTTTCGCCGCGCACTTTATCTCAATTTTCTGTATATATAGATATAAAATATTTTAACCACTGATTTTTATGGATAAAATTATTATATCAAGATAAAAATGTAAAATAAAACCCAATATATTAGACTATTCGCAAAGAAATTTGGCAAGTGATAGAGATTTATTATTTTTAAATTATTAGCATAACATTAAACATTATAAAACACGATATAATCTGGAAAGGGAAACAGTAATTCAGGGTTATATGTTTTCTATATAAAACACTTTTATTAAATGTAAATTTCACATTGAATGTAGTCAGATTATTGCAGTTTGTAAAATTTATTCGCTGTATATGATTCAGTATACCATAATGCACTTAATTTGATGTTATGAATTCAGGCCAGGATGTAAAACACGTAAATGCTCAAAAAGTTTAAAAAATGATAACTCGACCACAAAAATAACAGTAACTTTTGAACAATATATTACATTAAATTTATTTTCATAGTTTTAATTTTCGCTGTACGGCGCTTATTCCAGCATGTTTGCCTGAAAACATATTTTTCTTTAAATGTGTTCAGTTGTACTATTCGCCTTTTACAAAAGTATGTTGTAAGAAGAAATAAATTGAAACCATTGATAGTATTACATACTGTGTTGATGGAACATTGTGAAAAATTAAATTTTCCGGGAGTATAAGAATTAAGATGAGTTGTCGCTACTAGGCCACCTGAGTTATACAGAGTGGTGGCTAGTAGTTAATTTAGTTAAATTATTTTGGTGCAGACTTAGGGCACCTGTAGTTGCATTAGGGGTAAACAAATACTCGTATTCATCTTTATTTAATACACCAGTAATTGATTTGTCTGAAGGTAACTTAGGTATTTACACACACTGGCGAGACTGAGCCCCCCTGCAAGTCGTAGGCCTGAAGGTCTGGTAGGCTGAATACTATGCGTCGTGGAAGGTTGTTGCAGGGAGACGTTTCTCTACTTATCTGTGACTGCGGCTTTTGGTGAGAAGTCTTCGTTGGCAGCTGAGGTATGGTGAATTGGGTGACCCTATTTCAGGCCCTCGGACTGGCTCTCGTTGGCATGCTGTACTCAGCTGGCTTCTTCCTGTGGCTTTGACTGACTCTCTCGGAAGTCCAGGATTGGTTTCCCGGAACTTGAGCTTTCTCTGCGACCTCGGCTGGCGTTTCTTGTTGGAGAGTGCGTCTCCTCGTTTCTGCGTCGATGTCCGCAACGGTTCGGCTCGCGTTTCTGACTTTCCCACCTCGGAAACTGCCACTACGTTTCGGATATGAACGCATAATTTCTCGGCACTTCTGCTGGGTTTGTCTCGGGAATTTACACATGAAGTTTCGGCAGTTCCTGGGTTCTCTCCCCGGTGACGTCAATATTGAGTTACTGACTGACTGACTACTTGCCTCGTCGCCATACGGCGCACGACTACGGTGGCGCCTCTCGGTCTGGGGCTGCCACTCGTTTCCGGAAATTTACTCATATTCTCGGCACTGTTCTCGTCACACGACTGATTACTCCCGTATCTGCTTCGCCTCCTGTTTCGTCTGAACACCTAACTCGTCTCGCAGCTGTACCGCCGAACAACTACCGTCTCGGCTGGCGATAATTGACTCGGCGGGGATCCAAACTCTGGCCTGGTGATACGACTGCCTCTCGCACTAACTGCCTTGTTTGTCTCGCATCGCGGCTGCCGAACTACTCATTCTCATCTCGGCTGAACAACTGATTATCAACAAGTGCCCCCGAACAACTGACCACAACTGCCCTCATGCCTCGTTTGCTTCCTGAATTTAACCAGTCTCCCGCTATATCCAAGTAAGCTGTCAGGAGTTTCTCGAGAGAGAAATCGGGAAATCCTCTGCATACCTCGCACATTTTTTGTGTAGGATTTAGTGTCTCGTCAGCTGCCTGTGTGCTCCAACTAGGGTGAAGGGAGGGTGTGGCATGACGTTTTCGGGGATTTCTAGGAGCTGTATCGGCATTAATTTTCGTAGGGGGCTCCCCTGTTTTCTTCGTCGAGTGTTTATATCAGCCATTTCCAGGGACTTACCCTGTTTCTCTCAACTTCGGTTGATCCCCGAGAAGGACTCCCCTGAAATTTCGTTGTCACCTGCCTGCACTGGCTGGCTGGCTGCCTGCCCAGGACAACTATAGCAGGGTGTGAAAACAGTGTAATGCCTATCCCCTGTACCCGACATGCATCAGAGTCTGGCACAAGGGGCTGGGGGTCAAAGCCAGAGCCGACATCATGCTCTGTCATAACTGTTATTCAACCACAATCTTGGATCTGGCTGAACTATATACATTTAGGAGTAGCAGGGTTCGAGGGCAGGTGGATCGATTTTGCTCCAGACATAACTGGCTCTCGCCAGGTCGATCAGTATCCACTTCGTCAGCCATGTAGGATATCGGTGACCTTGACCCTTGACCTTTGACCCCGGAAACCTTGAAGCCAAAAAATTATTTAAAAATACCCCAAAATTATATGAACTTTAAAATGTATAAATAAATTCAAAATTTCTTAAAATTCAATTGAAACATTTATGA
The DNA here is from genome assembly GCA_002778355.1 of Clitarchus hookeri. Classification (NCBI taxonomy): domain Eukaryota; kingdom Metazoa; phylum Arthropoda; class Insecta; order Phasmatodea; family Phasmatidae; genus Clitarchus; species Clitarchus hookeri. Next base: position 199,543 of record NQII01002540.1, on the reverse strand, counting down.
AAAAATATAATTAATTTATATTTAAAAAAAAAATTTACAGAGGTCCCACCACAACCGACCCTTGTCAATTTTTTATTGTTTATTTAATAGTTCAATTACCCCTTCCAAGCCATTCCATATTTACTCTCCATTTATTTTTAGTATCACACACTATATCGCACTGGTAACATGTTTCAACCACCAGAGATATATTAATATTGACAAGAGTGCTTTTGACCTGTACCGAATGGTGATGAGGTCATGTAAATCGTCATATTTAATTAGTTTGATTTATGCTTAAATGCAGAGTATTTTTTGTATATGTTTGATATAAAGTGGAACTATTTTAAAAAAGAAATAAAACACAACATATTTTATTACACAAAATTATTCAGTAAAGAATGACATGAGTAAAAACATATACAAAGGTATATTAAATGCAATATTTGGTTTTCACCGCTCTACATCTGCATCGGCGACCTAGGAATTAATGTGGGCTGGGAAATCCCACTACTTGACACACGACAATCCATTACGCCGTTTCAGCACCTTCTCGACCAAATACACATCTGGAAACTTTGTGGGCAGGATCTCCTCGGTATAGAAACGTCCATGGACGGTAACATTATTCAGTAGGTCCTGGGTGCATAGTTGCATATATATCGAACATGAAAGAATTCGGGGCTCCAATTCGCTTTTAATCCTTTCTCGAATATGTCTTTCTGTTTGAAGATGCTCAACAGGTCTCCAACCTTGCTCTCGGCTTTCATGAGTCCCTCCTTTTCACATCAGGGTACAATGTACGAAGGAGGGATTCATCTTTCATGTCTTCGGGCTTCATGCATGTGGTAGAGCGAACGGTAGAATTTTACTCGCGTACGAGTTTCAGGAGTATATCCAACCACCTGTAGTTGCAATTCGCAGAGAAATGCCTCCTCATCTTGCCCTTCAGAGTCCTGTTAAACCTCTCGATGATAGGAAACTTGAAATTTTTGAATGTGGAATAATGGTTTATGTTATGTTTCTTCATAAGGGCCATGAACATTGCATTGTAGAATTCCTTGCCCTGGTTGGTTTGTAGATAAGTCAGGATGCATCCTTCATGCAGCACATCAGCCATGGCCTCGATGATATCATAGGCATTATTCGAATTAACAGACCTGGCCCTGGCGAATTTGTTATATGCACCGATGACGGTCAACATGTATTTGTAGCCCTTGTTGCCCCATCCATAGGGTATCATATCTATAAGGTAGGCTTGAAATAGGTCGTTCATCCCACATATCACGACCATGCAGCGACAGTAATTGCAACTCGTAGATGTGTGCAGTTCATTGGCGATTCCCAAACGACTCATTCTATGTAGCCCCCCTCCTTCAATTATGAAATTTCTCATTATTGTGGGAGAAATCTCCAACCCATTGTGAAGCGAGCAGTAGTTTTAGTTTCTCGACAAGCTCGTTCAGGTCATCCCAGAATATGTAGTTAGTTTTCTTGTCGTCATCTATCTTCTTCAGACCTTCGCTGTTTTTCAGTGCTAGGCCACTGAAAATGTCTGCGAGAATGTCGATTTTTTTCATGATCTTCGTCCTTATAAACACCTGTACCAGGATTGTTATCTTGGTAAAATGCATGTGTGAGTATGAGCATTGTCTTGTATTCCAGCAAGTCGGATTCTGTTAATTCTCTGGGTTCCTTGCGAAATAGAAGTTCTTAAATAATGGGGGTTGTAATGACACAATATTCTTAATTTTTGGGACATGTGTTTAAATTTCTTTCGTTTTTGTTAAGCTTTGGAAAGCTTCGTAATATTTTTATCAGGTTTGAAGTTTAAAGCCGTGGTGGTTTGTTTCCCGTGGTAGTTTGTTTATCCGGCAGACCTGTGCTATTGTAGGTTATCGGGCGGACGTCTGCTGTTTACATTTTATCAGGAGTCAGTTTACTGTTTCGTTTCGAAAGTTGGAGTTTTTGTTAAGCGTCAGCACTACTTAGCTTTTTCAGAATGCGTCAACAAGTTTTGTACGAGAAGTTCGTTTATGTTGACAGCGCAGTATTAGTTCGTGCGGAGCAGTGTCGATAACGAGTGGAAAGCGTGCGTGGCCAGGCCCTTTTATCAGGAGAGGGCGGCGAGAGGCAGAACAAAAGATGCATCTGTCTGTCGCCCTTCAAGTAGTTACTTCGAGTCAGTCGCACAATGCTAGCCTAGGATGCGACAGATGTGACGATAACCCCCACATTGGCCACTAGACTTTATTTAATTTATCTGCCAGTGTAGGAGGTTGACACATTTTATATTTATTTTGATGCAAGTTTTGAGACATTAATATTCTGTAAACGACTGTGGCGCTGATTTGAACTTTTATATTTATATGAGAATGTTCGTACTCTGCATACTGGAACTTCGTTTGTGAACTGTGTCGCTAAATGTAAAATAAACATATATAACAACTAATCTGGAACTTATTGTTTAATTAATAAGTTTCCATTTAACAGAGTATCGTGTTCCACATTTGAGCAAGCCGTGGCAATGTAACATTCGGCAGTGTAAACTGCCCGGACATTACAGGGTTCCGCGTGTCTTGTAATCACCTATTTGGATGATCCCACCATGTATAAACTCCATTTCATTAGCACCAAGGAACACTTTATCATTATGCTTTATATGCCGTATGTCGTACCATAATTGTGAGATGCGAACGGTCGTAGGAAGCGACGAACCAGGGCATTGCGTTTGAAGACTTTCTTCCATACCTTTTTCTTGTGTGACACATCCGCATCCGGTCCATCGTCCCGATCTGTTTGTACATCATCACGTTTCCGCTTCTTCATAGGCTTAGCATTATCGTCGATTTCCGTCTTCACGACTATGGGTGCTCTATTGCTCTCCCTGAGCACTTTGAGACGACGAGTAATGCGCTTAAAAATTTCGTCATTTATAAGGTCATGTGAAAGTTTGGCCCTCTTGGCGAGCAAATACTTCGAGCGAACAGACTGAATCGTACGATGTAAGTCTCTAGCTATGTCCGACATAGCACTCAATAAAAATACATACTGTTGCTCTCTTTTATAGGTTTTGTCGTGTATCTCTGTCAAAAGACTTTCAATCTTAGCCAGGAGTTCACTGCAAGCATCCAATATGTCCCTGCTGTGGTTCTGAATATCCATTTTTCTGGCGAGATGGGAAATCGTGGTATCGAATGTATGAACTATGGAATCTTTCAGCTTTTTCAGATTCTCTTCATTTTGTGCAGATACCACATCTAATCGGTCGACTATTTGCCTTTCAACACTCGTAATGTGCTCGTACATGACCACCATATCGTGGACGATATCGGTCTTCACATGCTCCATATTCACCCGAAGCTCGGGCAGATAGTTGTGAAAGAATGTGTTTTGTTCACTCAATACACTGCGCAGTTCCGAGATTATGGCATTATCAGTTTCAAGGACGAAATGTTTAGTAGCAGCATTCTCAGATCGTTCGGGTTCACCAACTTTTCGAATTATTATTCTACCAGCAACGCAGGTTTCGTCGTTTCTGGTTAGGAGACACCCTCCATCTTTGTCTTTGTCAAGATGCAGCTTGTGGCTACTTTGCCCGAATCTCGATATGTTGTAACTCATTCTCGATGGTCGACAGTGAACTGATCGAATCCCTGTCGGCACCTCCTATTATATAAGGGCGAGTCCTTAATGATCGTCAAAAATCCACACTTGTCTTTCTAGCATAAGGCACACTGACTCTTGAAATCTTATAGCTACATGTCTGTATTTACATGATATTCGTAAACATGCTGCAAATTCATATAGTTCATGCGAAGCAATGCCAACATGTTTCCATTGTCACATAGCAGCTGTTTGGGTGTGCGCGAATCAGTCTGGCCGAGGTGCAAGCAGTCCACATTTGCATTCCGTCCCATGCTGAAGTACTCCTGGCAATGTCATTACAGACAAATATCGAGTTCGTGAATTCTTCTTTCGGTGGCAGGACTGCATAATTACCGTTGCAAGGGAAATAACATACACCATCCACAGCTTGCAGTTCTCGTGCCAGTCGTTGGTATTTAGGTTGCTGGAGCGATTTTAATATAGTTATATATTCTCGAACCAAAGACCATTCTCTTCTTCCAGCAGGCTCAGATGATGATCATCTTGTCCCAATTTTATGGTCCAGAGATTATGCACTTTACTGTATTCGGAAATAAGCTCCCATGTCGATATTTGTGGTGATATTTTCATATTCAGCATCAACGCATACAGGTAGAGTAACATCTTGATTGATAGTACATATGCTACCACCACAATTTTGTGGTGTGTGTCGTGCTAAGTGCAGTGCTAAGTGCAGTGCTGATTGCAGTGCAAGTTCTGTGCTGATTGTGGTGCTAAGTGTGGTGCTAAGTGCAGTGCTGATTGCAGTTTTAAGTGCGGTGCTGATTGTTGTGCTAAGTGCAGTGCTGATTGTTGTTCTAAGTGCAGTGCTAAGAGTGGTGCTGATTGTGGTGCCAAGTGTGGTGCCAAATGCAGTGCTAGGTGCTGTGCTGATTTCAGCGCTAAGTGAGGTGCTGATTGCTGTGCTAAGTGCGATGCTAACTATGGTGCATGCAGTGCTATCTGTGGCACTGATTGTCTCTTCACAATATCACTCCGTGTAAACTGCCTCTGGCAGAGTTTGCACTGAAATGCCATACTTGATATAGTCATTCTGCAGATTCTTATTTCATGTCGATGCACACTGCAAAGCTCTAAATGTTTTACCGCAGAAGAGACAGAGCAGATGAATAATTAGCAGTTTACATCCATACTGTTCCAAGTCTAGAATGAAACTGAAAAAAAAAGTATAAAATGAGCATATTTATTATTTTCCTGCTCTGTACACCGCGATGTTCACAGCGGGATCGTCATACATTGTTCAACAAATTACCATTCAATCTGAACATTCCCAGATATAAGTTCTGCGGGCTGGGAATGAAGATAGCTTAAAGGCTGTCACATGGTGATGCATGCATGCACTGGACGAGGCGTGCAAGCAGAACGACATCGCTTGCTCCCTAAATAAGGATGTGGAAACCTGACACCAGACAGACCAGATATTTGCACAGAAGGCCGACGAGATAATAAAATCATCAGACACAGGACTCGTAGAAAAATTAGCCGTGTGGTGTGTATCCAGTATGATGAAGGCCAAGGTGAATATGGGAATGGGTGATAAGAGCAAGAGAAAGGCACAAATTAAAATAGGAACATGCACAGAGAGCAAGAGAAAGGCACAAGTGAAACTAAAAGTATTGACAAAGGGAATAAAAGTGTTCAAGTAAAAGAAAACATCTACGAGTGGATTGTTTTTATTGTTTTGCCGGCCCTCGGGGTCCTAGTTGGAGTCAGGAGTGTTGTTCGAGCCATCAAGACAGTATTGAACGAACTTAAGCAGTTGTCCGAGGCCCACAGACTTAATGTAAATATGGAAGCTATCGCCATGGGTAAAAAATATGACCAATACCTCTATCTAAGACCATACCCAGTAGGAGGTGGAAGTGTGCAAAATCAATGCAGCAGGAAGATGCAATAATGAAATGTCTACCAAAATGGCTGCACACTAACATGGATTTGGAACAGTATGCACCGAAAATTAAAATACCTTATTTTAAAGAATTTTTTTATGAGAGGCGAATTGTCACTGAAACTAAAATGTAATGAGTTCACCATAATAAATCTTGACATGACAGCCGTGCGTGGTACTCACTGGGTCGCGTACATAGAACAAAGCAAATATTCAGACTATTTTGACAGTTTTTGGGAATTTCTGTCCTCCACCCGAACTGCGATGGTACCTGAAAGGATCGAAGCTGACTTCTAACTACGAAATGGAGCTGATGCCTAACACTTGGTACTGCGGATATTTGTGTCTTCGTTCCCTGGTTCGTTCGTTTAAGTAATTGCATCAAATGTCTGTTTATCGAAAAGTAACCATCAATCATGTCGATAACGCTTACCTTGTCGGAGCATAGATCCGAGCTGCGTGCTGCATACTTTCCGCTGCTTGACCTGGATGGGGAATGGTGCATTGGCCTTGTCTATTTTCAAACCTACAATGCCATACAGAACATCGATGAAAAAACTGTAACATATACCTCGTAACTAGTTGTAGTGTCTCCAACGAAGTAACATTGCCCATAGAATCTTATGAAATAGACGTCATTGCTAGATTCATTGAATATTCGCTGTCCCCCAACATGGAATTCGAACTATATTGGAATCCCAATACTCTGAATAGTGTCATCAAAAGCAGCGAAGATATCGACTTTATGAAACCGGATACTATCAAACCAATATTGGGGTATGAGCCACACATCTACGAAGCTGAAAAAACACACGAGTTTCGCAGCCTGTAAACATTTTGACAGTCAATGTGACATGAAAATACTGTAATTTAGTGAGTAGTACATACCTCAATGGTAGCCTGAGCAATACGTTGCACGAGATTTCGCAGATGGTCCCTCCAGGTTTTTACTGGTCGTAGCACCGGAAAGCATCATTTACGTTCCGGTCGTCGCGAAGAGAGCACACGAGGTGGTCGTGACAGTCGTCGACCAATATGGAGAGTTGGTAAACTTTCGAAACTAAGAAATCACCCTACGACTGCATTTGAGAAGATGGGAATAAAATGTATGGCAACCAGAACCAATAAAACAAAGTGCTGTGCAATAAATGCAATCAGTATGCCGCAGGTCTCCAAGAAGTTAACACATTCTAGCGATATATTCCTCCACAGTCTTGGCTTCAAAGTCAATCGCTATGGAATATTGCCTAAACATTGAAGATGTTTGAAGACAGTGTAACGAAGGTGGAACTTTATGTATACCAGCCTTTCCTGATCGGACCATATACATTACCTACGGAAGTTCGGATTGTGGTCCAACACCAAGATAACTGCTCTCATCAGCCAGTCTTTACTGCGAATAACGAAATAAGTTGGGTCCAACCTGGCATCGACGAAAATAAACAAGCAATGGAATTCTTCACCTGATCGATCGCATCATGCAATTTCTCAAAGGTGTCGAGGTGGACCAGTCGCATGATGTGGGTATAACCTCAATGATCAAAAGTTACCCTTCGCTCACGCCGAATGAGTTGTCTGCGGCCAAGATGGCAGGCAGGGTAATCAAAGATGACTACAGTGTTCCTATATACTCTGGATCTAAGTTCGAAGTGTGCATGCTGCTAGCCATGCTGTTGGGATTTGCCGAAGACTACAAACGAATTATCTATAATTCGAAGCAGGGACTGGTGCTTCTTATAGCTAATACGCATGCAGACGCCATCGTGGGCACGGGAGAAAACCTGGAGACAGTGGAACTGAAGCTACAGTCTATCGAATGGATGCTTCCTCTTGTGCAATTGAGCACTGCAGAAAGCATAAAAATGTTGAAGAATGTGGAAGATTGCAAAAACATCGACGTGGCTTTTAGGTCGTGGAGTCTCGAGACATACCTCGGATTGCCAGCAAGCCAGTGCATCAACTGGTTGGTGAAGTCAAGCTTTGCTTCTGAGAAACCGAGGTACTTCATCGTTGTGCTACAGCCTGGAAGACAGCACAATGTGAGAGTGGGTCGTTCGCAGTTCGACCCATGTTAAAAAGAAAATGCAACAATATTTTTGAATAGCCAAAGCTAGCTGTATGTTGACATGAACATGGACTTTGAAAATGGGCAGTACTTGCTGGCATAGCAGATGTACACTCAATTCCAAATTCATATTATGGACACCTCCAATCCACAATACTGAGCCCTTATACTTTCAAGTGTTTTTTGCTCTGCTCATGGTATTCGATGTGTGTAAACAAGACGAGTGTATTATCTGCAATGTGATCGACTGCAGGATCGAATTCGCTACACATGGAAATATTCCTGTAAACATGTACACATTCTGCCTGATACTTCACAACCGGCTTGTATAGTACAATTGCCGAGCCAAGAACGTCAAAATACTCCTGTGAGTGCGGCCGAGAATTTATAAATACAACTGTTTACACACTAGACCTGTTTATTCGTCTTCAAACATCATCAGCTTCAATACGTACTCTAATCTGCCGGGTTTCCAGAGTCAAAATGGTTTAGTGCTCAAGGAGATCGCAGTGTCCTAGGACGACGATGGCAAAACACACACACGCTCGTTCTNCCCCCCCCCTTTGTTTTTGGAAACTGTTGGACGAGAAAAGCAAGAAAACAAATGCTTGGCTAACCATGTACTACCATGGACTGGAGTGGGATGAAGGCAAGATTCCATACTATCCGGTGGAAAGCATGCTGCGAGACTTGCTGATGCAGTACCTGAAGGCCCCGATTTATGTAGGAGGACCTGAGCAAAAAATTTGCTTACAGAATTGTGTAAATTTGAAATGGAAATGATTGACGTGCGAGGCGAGTATGGATGTCCTTGGCTACACAAGCTGACGAATCTTTACAGCGATTCACATCGTCATGTTTGCTAAAGGTCAGAACCTGAATGGGTCTGTGCACTGTAGAACGTGCAGCTTCTGCGCAAATGGTGTGCTTCGTACTTGCACGAGGAATCGACTGCCTATGACTAGATACGAAGTCACCCGATCTTCTCTAAATGTGAGAGAATATAGTTTTTCGTATGGTGGCACACCTGATCGACATCCTTACTATATATAAGTGAGAAAAATCAACGAGCTCGTTTAGTCGATGCCTAGAGATCTGATCGTCACCATTACACCATTCTGTCCTACGAACATTTATGCAAGCACCAAGCCAGACGATGGTAGTGTGGAGTATATTTTCATCGCAGAAGATGGATATCTGCGCACTTACACCGAGACCTGCGATGGTAGCGGAATGCAGCACTGTAGATTCGAGCATTTTCCAATCGTCTATTACCCATCGCATTTTCAATTGGACTTTCCAGGAGCATCGGCCTGCGTCGTGTTCCACATGACGCCACAGACGTAGCTTCCCGGCACGGTGGACCAAATCGTTGCCTCGGCACAGACTCATGCTACCATTCATGTGCAAGACAGTGCCACGGATTCGCTCCAGGCGGGGCACGAACCATCGGTCCACTCCTTGCAACCTTGTCCCAAGAAGGATGCCGCCAGTAAGACGACCAGGCATCGCCGAGTGCATCGCCGGGGCCAGGCATTCATGTCAGTACCTATCATGGATGATTCTGCCCCCAGTTCCAGAGATGAACCTGAACCCTCGTCGACATCTAGCAATGTGCACTCACAAGGCTGCTGATGCCAGTTCTGATACAGAAAGAACTGGTTTCGATGAGCCGGATATTGTTACTAGCATCATAGATACATAGATCAAAGAGGATTCCAGTCTAAACTACAATGATAATGTAATGGATGGTGAATCGGAGACAAGTGCAGCTGCTACTGCTTGTGTCAAAGGTCTTCGTAGCGACCCTGTGATTTGTGCGGCCCTTCATAGAGCACTGCTGCTTACCACCAACCATGAATTTCTCAGCCTTCTATGAGATATTCAAAAATCATAATTGAAGGGCTGCAGATTAAAATAATATGTAATTTGGACACTGTTCGGATAAGATTAATAAAACTTATTGTATTTTTTCTGAGTATGTATATTATATTATGTGTAAAATAAATCTTGTGTAAAATATGTTGTGTTTTTTATTTTATGAAATATCCCCACTTTATGTAAAACATATTTTAAATAAAAATACTTTGCATTTAAGAATAAATAAATGAAAATTTAATACGGCGATTTACATGAACTCAACACCATCTGGTACAGGTCAAAAGCACTCTTGTCGATAGTAATATATCTCTGGTGGTTGAAACATGTTACCAGTGCGATAAAGTGGGTGATACCAAAAATAAATGGACAGTAGATATGGTATGGCATAGAAGGGGTCGAGCGAATATGTGTAATTGACCAATTAAATAATCAATAAAAAAAATGTCGATGGCTGTCGTGGTAGGACCTATGGAAATGTACATTTTATTAATAACAGTAAATAAATTTTTATAATTTTAAAAAATATGTATAAATTATTATTTTGAATTTTTAATATATTTGGAATTTTTTGAATTTTCGGATTTTAAGAATATTTGACTTTAAATTCACCGAAATTAAGGTCAAAGGTCAAGGTCAAAGACATCTAAAATGGCTGACGAGATGGACACTGGTCGACCTGGCGAGGGCCAGTCGTGTCGGGAACTTAGTCGAACGACCTGTAATCGAATCCAGGGCCTCCTACATGTACATATCCATATAATTTTTTTTGATGATTTTATAATTTATATTTTTTTGTTTTAAGTTCATTAAATGGCATGGGCACAGGGTCAAGGTCAATGTTATGGGTCAAGGTCAAGGTCAGCCAGAGCCAAGATGGCAGTTGGGTGATCAGAATGACAGAGCATGATGTCGACTCTGGCAACAGACCCGCAGCCCCTTGTACGCAACTCATCTAAATTCTTCTACTTCCAGGGATATGGATATTTATTTGGGGAAGTGGATATTTATTTTTCCCTTTGTAACATTTCAACTTGATGCCTCACTTATTTTTTATTATGCTGATACTTTCCATTACTATCTCTAACGAAAGTTTTTTCTTTCCTTTTTTTTCCGTGAATTACTATTTCAACTACTAAGAACGATTCACTTTTATTAACGTACTAAATCTAACATTAACTGTTGACTAAGCCAACGGGGTTGTTTTCAAGCCAAATCAAGATAAAATTATCTCAATTTTCTGGAAGAAGAATAAGTCATGGGAAACATGCAATACTTTACCCAGATATAAATCTAAGTTTAACTTTTTATCTTTATAATATTATCTAGTTTTTCTTACAAATTTTATCTTCGTTGGTTAAACTGGCCCTAAAACTGTGAGCCGTAACTCTAAGCATCATAATTAAAACATTCTCATTTCACTTAGAATTGCACCACTATTTGTAATGAAAATGTATTAACGTGCAAAAAACACTAGTGCATGTAGTGTAGTATTACTATTAGAAAGAAATGCTATATCATATATTTTTACTGTAGTATAAATGTATACTGATTACTTATGGTGGTATATAAAGGCGTGTTACTTCCACGTGAAGCACATCAGTGTCGCACTAAGGCATGCTAGACGCTGTACATTTCCCCGGCCGGTGGTCTGTCTGCCCATCATTCTGCGACACCAGGGCCCGGCTTACTCCCTACTGCGATTTGAAATGAGTTGAGAGATTTAGGCAGCTATTAAAGAGGTCTTGAGAGCCAATGCGGGTGAAATGCGATGATAATGGAGCAGTTTTGGAATGTAAGGGCGGGGGAAACGGGAGTTCCCCGAGAAAACCCGCCGATCAGCGGCATCGTCCCGCACGATTCCCAGTTGCGAAAATCCGGGAGTGATCCGGCCGGGAATTGAACACTGTTCGCCATGGTGGGAGGCGAGCAGTTTAACCGATCAGGCACCGCAGCCCCACCCCTCCTGATAGGAATAGTTGTCTCGGTCGTGTAGTACAAACTCATTCATAACACTTGAAATTTTCTTGAAATACATTAAAGTTCGAAGTTGGAACATGCAGGCCACTTCGCGATGGTATACTCGTATAGTAGTGAAATGATCAAGACATACATGTAGCACGTTTGTGAAACAAGCCAACACATACCAATAATTTTGAAGATGATTTTCGAAATTTGATGCAACAACTTCACCAATGCCTGACCAAAGACATCAATAATAAAAACTTAAGTTGACTTGGCACAAATAACCAAACTTCACTTCACGTACTAATAAAATGCCAAACCACTCCGTTGTTACACAACACATTATACAATAAAACTTTAATGTGATTAAATTTTTGACTGTGACGACATACAAAATGCAATGATGCCAAGTCTTAACACTATTGATGAGGCTTCTCAGACTTTGTAATTTTGTATTATACGTAGTGCTCTTAGCTGTTAGGCCTTTCCGTGCTACGACCGCCCAATCGGTGTGGGAAAGGGATCAGGCATATGTCCCAGCTCAGCACCTCAGTTAACCAGATCCAAAGCCCCAACCTGGTTCACAAGTACAGCCAAGAGAATCCTACGATGGTTCTGAGACCCTCGTACTCAGATACCAAGCGTATGGTCTGGCCAGGGTTCTATCCATACCCCTAGTGTTTCTCCAGGACACAACTGCTGCGGGTTGCCACTCAACGCCCGGTCTTTATTTAAGAGGGGAATGTCTCCATACCTCCTCCCGCATACGGAGTTAACCACTACCAGCACTAGTCCAGAGAGTACCTCTGGTGGGGCCGAACCGATGAGCCAGTGCTCCGACTTATTTTCCATGGCACTAGTGGGTTTTCATTGACCAACAGCTCCACCTATGGCGAGTGTCAGGCAAACAGAGGCTGCCGCTTCCACCTGCTAGTGTGTCAGGTGGCACAGCTACCTTAGAACACACTCCGGTTGTTGTTGATGACACTCTAAGGCCTCACCGGGCATAAGCATTACACCCATTACATGCTGGCTGCCCGCCCAGCATCCTACCACTGAACTGCCCACCCGAAGATAGAGAGCGACTGGCCAAACACATGGAGTGAGAGACTTTCCCGGTCCCACCATGGCACGCATGTCCGGGAAAAGCCACCCTTGCTATGAAATTGAAGATTTCTTTCCTTATCAAACTCTGTAGGTCTGGACCCGTTGGTTCCAGAGTTCTTCCATGTTATCATCATCGCCTCCACGCAATCGCCATCACATCCATCAACCAGTGGAGCAGCCAGCTGGAAGAGTCATCATCGGCCACTAACCATTACTATACTTTAGAATTTCTTCACCATAAAATCCCAGTATCGGGCCCCAATGGCCTGAATACCAAGTGGTCCAACACCCCGTCAAGTGGTCGAACCTAGGTACCACCTTTCGGCCAAAGCCATAATGACAGATCCCCCTTACCAGTCACGAGGAATCTGGTTCCCATAGGGATACGGGCTGTGGAGCCCAATCTGCTTTACCCAGGGATAATACGAGGAGCCTTAGGTCGCCTTGAGTGGAGAGAGGCTATAAGACAGGCATCATCCACCCTTTGTAGGGTTTAATGCGATAACCAGGCTGGCTACTGTAGAATGGTACTGCCACAACACCTCAAACGCCTGGAAACCTTCCTCCTGAGGGAGTCACTGACCCAGATTCCCCGCCAAGTCATACAAGTGATATTTTCGTGAACCTGTTAAATTTTATCACGACAGCTACTTGAGCTTGGTCCGTAATACACACATTGGCGTTCTGGCACTCGCTATTGAAACGAAAGAATCAGATCAATCCGATACCAAATATTCCTATTATTACAAAAATCGGGCCCCAGGCTCGATTCACGGTGGGGTGAAGACACTAGTTGCAATGAAGATTGATATATTCGTCTCCGTAACCGTAGTATAACTCCACAGTCTGTTTAAAAGCATGTGTGTGACTGCATTACATGTAGAACCGACAGCGTATTTCACATGAGCTGCCCAATTACCGTCGCAAGACCGGAACTCAGATAAGGTGACAGCATAATTGTACATAATAGTAACAAGCCAATCATAATTTACAGTTTATAAAAAAAACACATTTATTGTAATTATCTTGGGTAGGTACAATGGTAGATAAAAATTATTCCATCGCAGTCTATTTAAGCAATAAACACGAATATTTCTCTGTCAACTAGCGACTATCAACGGTAGTATGAGTCATAATTTTTCCTCAGTAAGTATGTAATTTTGCTGCGATTATAGTACAAATCGGTTGCCCAAATATTGTAGCACTTTAGACATTCCATGATAGGAACATATTTTTATATAGTTACATGCCTTTGAACTTTCTTTAAATCGTGTATGTATCTAATATTTGTATAATATAACTATGTCATTATGTGCTGGTTTCACTGTACACTAGTAACTCATCTGACCTGTCTTACATCTTTTAGAAGTGCGGTCAACAAGATGAAATAAAAATTAATTAATAACTTATGTCCTATCTACACAGTCAAAGGTAATGTGTAATCTATTCACAAATACTTAATAAATAATTTTATTCTTGCGAGGATACTAAATGGCTTGCCATTCCAATGAGAAAATATACTGCAGGTAAACGAATATCTGTAAAGTGTTTAAAATGGAGAGTATTACAAAAAAAAATATTAAAAAATGCTGTACTAAAGGAAAAAAAACTGTTTTTTTTTTGTGAGAAAAATGTGTGTGTACTTTTGCATTGTCATGAAAGTTGTATTTTCAAACCACATATTTACTTAAATCAAGGGTGAAAGTTGGTCACTTTTATCCCACACATGCCAATTAAATCATATGAAGTACTAAGAATGTGTAAAAGTACACATATTTGTGATAGTATTTAAACTACTACAATATAATAGTAAAAAAAAAAAGTATTTATACTTGAAACACTGCTTAGTGATACTGTGGGGTTTTTACTAGTATGAAAAATGTGCGATTTTATACCACATAGTTTTAAAAAAAGCTGAATAATTAGTTTATTTTACAATTATGCACACAATTATGAATGTTATACTACAAATATGCAATGCACACATGGTAAGTATATATTATTTGTTAAACTGTCAGTTAATTAATTTACTTACACTGTCATTGTTATGATACACAGCAGTAAAAATTACCAGTTTTATTTTATGAAAAAATGTGTGGTTGTGTATTCGAACATTGTCGTGAAAGTTGTAATTTTGAACTATTTATTATTTCTAAATTGTATGTCAATGTTTGTTGCTTTCTACCATGCGCGTGCCAGTCAAATAATTTTTATGACTGCAAATGTATAGAAGTGCACGCAGTGAGTCAATGTTAAATGTTTAATTTTATGCGAGTTCAGTGCCAATTTTAAATTCAGCTTTGAATATTTTATAAATATGCAATAATATTAGCTTTGATATACCCGTGCACTTCAGCAAAAAACTAAAAATTTAATGTCATAATCAATTTGTGTTATGGTTTTTCTCCATGTGATGAAGAAGCGAACAAAACGTTGTTGTTAATATATCAGGTATAGGCTACTCATGGTACAGTGAGCACTTATGAATGTCCTCACATTTGGAATAATAGTCAATAATTATATTTTATTTTAGCCTTATACGTCAATTTCCCAGTGTGGTGTAATATACACGCTGTGTATATTACTAACATGACAATATTTATTTAAAAAGGTGGTTAAAGGATAAAAAATCACTGATAAGAAAAAATAACTAGGGCCTCAAAAGTGCTCACCCTATTGTAAACAGTATATATATATATATATATATATATATATATATATATATTTATATATACACGTGTATTTTTAATTGTTAGATCTTAATATCACGTGAACCTGAGTGTGGCTTGGGTTCTAGTCCCTGTGCTGCCAAAGTTTCAACTTTATTTTTTGTGAATTATATTTTGAAATCTTTTTTTCTCTATTCACTGTTATTACATTTGTTTTCTAAAAGAAAACATGTTTATGTCCACTTCCTATTAATGTAAGTAGTAATACAGGCTTATCATTTGTTATATTACAAATACATGGTTTGCAGATTTTACAAGAAAATTGTTTGTAGTATACAAAGGATTTCCTTGGCATCTAGGTTCCAAGGTTTTTTTTGTAAAAGTAAAAAAAAAAAACGTTTTTACAATGCTATCTGCGATGGGTAGCCTTCACTGTGACACAACTGGACACCAAGCGAAGAAACCACCTGAGCATGTTCTCCTGGCCACAGTAAAATATTATATCTGACGCCAGTGGATGTGTGTGAACTTTACCTTAACCTCAAAAGCTAGGAAAATTAAACAACTTATGCAAAAGAACAGCTGGATATGTTTGACACTGAGGGTTCGATTCTCATAAATATGGTAGAGGACAGCTACTCCATGGTATGACGATCAGCATATGAATGTCGGTTACTTACGAACCCCTGTGTTAATTAATCATTGACAATATAGTCGATCAATTTTCCAAACACTTCCCTCTTCTTACAAAAAAGGTAATTATTATTGGCTTTACATAACACATATTTCCCCTCCGCAACACCTCCAAACCTCAATAAATCCACATGATGATTCACCCCCTCCCCCACCACATTAACTCACCACAGCTCAATATTCCTTAACGTCCACACATGCCAACAACCAACCCCGCTAATCTCCTTCCCCTCACAATTAATACGCCATATCTCATCTCCCTAGCTATTTACTCTCCATAGCTCATCTCCCTAGCTCTTTACTCTCCATAGCTCCTCTACTCGCCATCGCCCTTGCCATGAACTCACCATATGACTCTAAACACCCTCACTCTCCGACCCCCAATCCATCCACCCTTCATGTCGACACTCACACACTTCCTCTCACTTCAACTAGTTTTCTTCATTCAATTTACTCACTTTGGTTCGAACAAATAGTCGGTTCCCCATCACTTCCGCTAATCAGAAGCCATACCTCATCTGATTATTCGTTACAGTTCGACTACCCTTCCTTAACTACCATTATGCCATAGGCCGCTCTCCTCGCACCACAGTAAATTTAGGCAGCGCCATTTAATTATTTTAGATCGACCCCCTCTATCCCAACACATCCTCATCTTCACTTATGATTGGCTTATACCATATCCAAGGACTATACCAGCCGACCAGACCAATCAGACTAGCCATTCATACCGATCAAACATACTGATAAATAATTCACTGCACGCAAGACTGATACCACCTAAAACTGACTGCACCCAATAGTGTATCTACCTAAGGCTGAATCCACCAGAGACTGACTCCTGCTGAGTCCAACTCCTGCAAAACTGGCTGGAACAATGAACAATACCATCCATATGTACCCACAAATTACGATAACTAATTTAAAAAAAAAACATAGCACAAAGCTTCGCAAAATATTCGCAAAACATCTCACCCATTGCTGACCATACCAAAGGTTCTTACCAGCCCACCAGACCATCCAACCATACAGACTGACCATACAAACCAACCATGCCAGATGTCCATATGAACCGAACATACGCATCATCAATACCAATCTCCTATTCCATTCAACCAGGCCAACAACCCAGTAAGACAGACTTGGCATACCAATGGGCAAGACCAACCATACAAGCCATTCATACAAACCAACCATACCAGCCAACGATGCCAACTAACCATTTGATCCAGCCATATAAAATGACCATTCCAGCCAACCAGCCTAACGACTATCAAGAACAGCCAACCCTAACCACCACCAATCATGCTGTCCAGTCGACCAGTCATACCGACTGACCATTACTAGCAGATCATACCAAAGGATCATTCCAGGCGACAATGCCAGTCAACCAGGCCATCCAACCATACCTACCAAACATACTACAACCAAGACTGGCTCCTGCCGATACCAAATCCTGCCAAACTGACCATAACAATGGACGAGACCAACCAGCAAACAAAACCATCCATAACATACATATATACCAACAGACAATAATGACTGATACCGAAACAAGACGGCGATACCAGAGGAATGCACCAGCCATCCAGACCAACCAAAGAACTAGATCAGCGAACCATACCGACCAACCATGCTGACCAACAACTGACTACAATCAAGACGGACTGAATCCAAAACTGGCTCCTGCCGAGAAAATCTCTTGCCAATCTGACTTAAAATATATAAGAACAATCGAAAATTAAAACTGCAGTATGAATATATATACCAACAGATATTGACTGTTAATCTCAAAAAAATGTTTCCTTATACGAATCATGTTGCTAACCTATGCACAAAAGTTTCGCAAAACTTTGCAAAGCTTCTGAAATATTCTCAAAAACCTCGCAATTCATAACAAATTCTCACAAAACATCCCACAAACAACTGATTACGCCGAAGGACAATACCAGCCAATCAGATCAACCAAACATACAGACTGACCATTACTATCTGGCCTTACTAGACCACCTAACGAGCCATCCAGATCAACCAGACCAGCCAAATATACCAACTAACAATTCTGGCCGAAGACTGACTCTGTCCAAGACTAACTTCACCCTAGTCTGACTCCACCAAAGACCGACTCCATCAAAGGCCAACTCCACCAAAGACTGACTCCATCCAACACTGACAGTTGTAAAATATAACATCTTTGGAATGAACATATGTGTGTACAATGTCTATAAATACTTATTGATATTGTTTGGAATGACTGACTTAAGAAATATGCTATTTTTTGCTGTTAAATAATTTTATAAAATTATGCTGAAGATCATTATAATATTTTTTATTTGACTACAACATGGTGGCAGTGGAATCAGTATAATATATGTTATTTGTCAATAAGCTTGTGTGTTAATAATTTTTATAAATTTGAAGCATTGAAATATGGATCTTCATTAGCATCACTCCCAAGAGAAGGAAATATGTCAACGAACTAGCGAAAATACAAACACCCGTTTCAAAATTTTGTAACTGCTTTTCATGATAAGAGAACTTATGTAAATGTCAATGCTACTTTACTCTGAAAGTGAGTTTCTGCAAGACGTTTTTGATTCATTAAAGTTTGACAGTGAAGAATAAATATTAAGTAGATTGTAGTAGTACAGAAATTCGGTGACTTTCCTTCAAGTAACGAACCTAATATAAGAATGATTGTTCTTATAACAGTTTAAAGCTATGTTGAGAAACATAAATATATATTGTCAGTTCGGTACTTTATAAAAAGAACAAATTACATTAATTTTTTACTTGGTATAAATGAATTAATTACGCAAGAAAAATTGCTCACTGAGGCAAATCTTACGTCAGATAGTGCATTAGAGATTTGTCTAGCAACAGCACAAATTTCAATGTAAATAGGAAATATCCGAATTATCACAATAATAAAAAGAAGCTATTAAACAGACAGTCATTCAAATGATTCACAAAGAAACTAGAATTCAAGAGGTAGAGAAAAAATTATAAAAATGTGAAGAATGGCAGATTTTGTGTATTTGATCATAACTAAGCACAATTCCCCGCTTATGAAAAAAAAAAAGTGCACTTTGTAATAAAAAGAATCATTTCGAAAAGGTTTTTAGGCCTACAAGAGTGGATAATGATCAAATGAAGATTGACAGCGATAAGTTGGATGACACACATGATGAATAGAAAATATCAATAGTGGAAGATGAATGAATGGCAACTTCAATGAGTTGGAGATAGATAGCATCAGTGGAAGAAATCACTTCTGGGTTTTGGTACACTGTAACAAACCTAATAAACGATCATCTTGTGAACTTCAATATCGACACTGGAGTTTTGTGTAACATAATGGGATTCTGCCAAATCCTGCTTTTGGGGGGAAATCGCTCAAGAGATAAAAAAAACCGTAAGTTGTGCTAAAATCTCTTACTAGGAATCAAATTCCTATTTTGGGTAAATACGTGATACCTTGTCAGGAATAATCCAGTTTTCACAACATTGAGTCTTTTTTGTAAAATGAATGGTGGATGCACCAATATGTTATGCCTGAGAACCTCGGAAATATTAAGCCTTATTCAGAGAATTTATGATTTTAAATCATTACCTAAATATATTATTCTTGATAAATTCAGGAATATTTTTGATGGTGAGGTAGGCTGTATGCCTTACAAAGTATATTTGCAGAATGATACAAGCATAAACCCGTAGTTTCTCCAGTGTGTCGGATACAATATTATTTAAAATCTAAAATAAGATGAATTAAATAGATTGGAAAAATTACGGATAGTAAAAAAAAAAGTCAAAGATCCTACAGAGTGATCGAATCAACTGGTTGTAGATTAAAAATAATATGGCAATATTAGATTATGTTTGGATCCTTAAAACCTAAACAAGGGACTTAAGTGTGCTCATTTTCCGTTTCCCACTCCAGATGAAATTGCATAAAAGTTCACAGGGGCAAGCATTTTTGTAACTTAGATGCCTTGTCGGGTTTTTGGATGTTACCTTTGAATGAAAAAATTTCGAAATTTGTACATTTCAGACTCCATGGGGTTGCTATGTATTTAAAAGTCTACTATTTGGAGTTAGAAGTCCCCTAAGAAAAATTTAACGAGGTACTATATAGGATGAATATAAAAGAATACCCCAAATTCGAAGGTCTGTAATATCAAAACCAAATAACCTACAACCTTGATTGACCAATCAAATGAACCGTGTAACCATGAAGTTTGTTTACCATATATTCAGAAATATTCAATATGTCCACCATGAGCGGCCCGAATGACCTCTACGCGATAATCGAACTCGTTCCACACTCTTGTCAGCATGTGCGGTGATACGGTTTGGATGGCGTCCGTAATTCTCGTTTTGAGGTCGTCAATGTTAGGCGGCAATGGTGGACGAAACACTTGATCCTTTACGTACTTCCATAGAAAAAAATTGCTCGGGGTAAGATTCAGGCTTCTTGGAGGCCAGTGATGAAGAGCCTGGTCACCAGCAGCACCTCAACCAATCCAGCGTTACGGCAACGTCTTGTTCAGGTATCCGGTGGTGCACCATCCTGCTGGAAAATGAATCCCCCGCTGCCTCTTCTAACTGAGGAAACAACCACTCTGTAAGCATGTCCAAATAAGGGATTCCAGTAACAGTGGGCTCGTGAAAAAAGAAAGGGCCGAAAATAATGTCTTTGGGTACAGCGCAAAACACGTTCGGTCTGGGGGAAACGCGCTCATGTTCAGTGGTTTCACGTGGAGGCTCCAGATCCTATTTCCACACGTTGTGCCGTTTCACCTTACCATTTGTATCGAACGTCACTTAATCACTAAACACCAGCTTAGACGCGAAGGCATCGTCTACCTCGTTCTGGGCACATAAAGGAGAAATCAGACCGTCCCCATCACATTGACGTGTCTAATGCGAGCACGCTTCCCCCTCACTTCCTCAAACCGAGAGTTACGACCGCCATCCAAGCCGTAACACCGGACATGATGACAAGAGCGTGGACCAAGTTTGATTATCGTGTAGATGTCGTTCGGGCCGCTTATGGTTGTCACATTGAACATTTATGATTGTATGATAAACAAACTTCACGGTTCCACGGTTCATTTTATTGGTTAATCTAGGTTGTAGGTTGTTTGGTTCTGATATTATAGTCCTTCAAAGTTGGGGTATTCTTTAATACTCAGCCTGCATATTTCATTTGGAAACAGTCCAAATGTATAAAAAAAACCAGAATGATATTTATTAGAGCTGATAAGATAACAATCAAGAGTTACATAAAATATTAGAGGGATTTTTAACTAGGGCAATGGAAAAAGGAATTACATTTAATCCTCATAAGTGCATATTTCATTCAACATGAGTTTAGTTTCTCGGACACATTTTCACATCAAACTGTATGTCATTATCTGGACACAGGATGAAATCTATAACGGAACTAAAAACGCCAGATGACAAATAATATTTACTAAGAGCTTTACGATTATTCAGTTATATTTCTCGTTACATTCCCAACTACTCTGAAAAAAAAAGCGCCTCTCAAAGATTTTTAAGTATGGAAAGTTGTTCAGATTGCAGCATTCACAGCACATTGCATTCAGTTACTTAAAAGAAACTGTATCTTATGCACCAGTCGTAGAAATTTGTTGTCCTAATATGGTGAGTTGAGAGTTGAGTTGAGAGATTTGGGCGGCTCTTAACAACGAGGTTTTGAGAGTCGATGAGGATGATATTATGTGAAAATGGAGCAGCGCCGAAATGAAAGGGCGTGGGAACGGGAGATCACCAAGAAAACCCGCAGACCAGCGGCATCGTCCGGCACGATTCCCACATGCGAAAATCTGGGAGTAACAAAGTTCGCCTTGGTGGGAGGCGAGCTGGCTAACCGCTCAACCACCGCGGCCCCGACCGATCCTAATAAGGATATCACATTCAGTATAGATACAAGTTAAGTGGATCTGGGAGCAGCTACAATTCAAGATGATTAACTAATAACTATTGCCTCTAAGGCTTTGTCAGAAATACAGAAAATGTATTCGAGATAGAAAATGAAAGATTGAACATTTGCTTTGGCTGTAAAAATTTCAAACCGTACATTCTTTTATAGAGATTTGGTTAAAGTTTAAACTGACTATTGACCACTGATAAGATTAATGAACAAACCACATTATAAAGTTCCAATATGCTTGCACAGAATACTTATGCATTTACAACAATTTCCTTTGAAACTTGTTCATACCATCGAAAACATGTCTGTAGTAGCCTGCTGTCCCGTGATTTTACGGATTACAGTTGTGATGACAAATTATTTTGATAATGAAGCAGAATTCCAAATTGCAACATTATAAGACAGTTTATCGAATTATAGAAAGCATTGTAAATTGATACAGGAAAAATCAATCGAATTTCCTGTGTTTCGAAAATTAACATATTACATAAACAAAGAATGGCCCCGAGAATATGGAAATATTTCCGATGAATGCAAAACATATTATGATTTTGGGAATGATATGTCAGTAACAAATAGTGTACTCTTCCATGGTGAATGATTACTGGTTCCCCAAGAGTTACATCAGATGCTAACTAAACTTCACTATGGTCATCCAGGAATTAATCGAACAATAAGTCGTGAGAGGATTCTCTGTTTTGGATAGGCAAATCATGGCAAAAATGCCAAAAGTATAAAAAAAAATTCAAAATGTTTCTTCAAAACAGGAAAATTAATCAGTTATCACTGATGGAAGATGCATTTAAGGTTTTTGAATTGAATTCCATATATTATTTAGTTATTGAAGATAGATTTACTAGTTTTGTGGATGTAATGCATCTTCCTAACCTACGAAGTGCTACCATGATAGATTAAATGAAATTAGTCTTCATCAGACATGGCATACCTGTAACAGTATACACAGATGGACCACTTTATTTCGACTCACAGTTATTCCGAGATTTTGCTGACAAATTGTATATTGTGTATCTTATGCCAAACCCTCACTACCCAAAGTCAAACGAGATTGCAGAGAGTCCTGTAAAAATATTAAATAATTGTTTAAAAATAAGCTGATTTTAATAAACATCGATTACTTGCTTTGTTACATTACATGAACACTCCCAGACGTTAAATTCACTCGCAAGCTGTAAATTTAATGGGGCGAAATCTTTAGGCCCTGTAAATTTAATAGTTGAAAACCATGGCTCACAGTCAACAAGAGTGGAATGAGAAAAATGAATCTGGCACAATGTGTTTTAAATAGGGCACAGATGGCGTCTGGCGTCGGAGCTCGAAGCTTTTCATGTTCTGTCATTCTGGACGGCCGGCGACCATACTGCCCATGTTGGATGCCGGTGGCCTTTATCTTGATATTTGACACTAACCTGGTGACCTTGACATTGAAAATTCCAAAATATTACAAAAAATATAAAATTAAAATGCTAAAGCATTTATACAAACTTTTAAAAATTCCAAACATACTTTTAAAAATAATTTTTAAAACTGATGAGATATTTTTAACATTTATTTAAAAAACTTACATTTCTGGAGGTTCTACCAGCACCACATTCAGCAGATAACAGACCCCCTCCAATCAATCATATTGTCTTAACATTCCGCTTCACAAACCACCCCACCCCAACCCCCCAAACCTTCAATCTCACTAAATTCCCCCACTATCCCCTCTTCACCCACACAGAGTCACCCCTGACGGCTTGGCTCATATCGTCGTATGCCATCCACCTCAACACCTTCCCCTCACCAAATACCCCCTCACTACCTCTCTCGGTGCCCTAGTGCATACCATTGTGTGTATTCGCCTCGCCAGATCTCCTTCGTCCATATTCATTCTTGGTCATTCCGGTCGGTTGTCGGCTATCTTGCCATCATCTTGGATTCCATCGATCTTGACCTTCGGCCTTGACCCCATGTCCATGAACTTGAATAACTTGAACCCCAAAAAAATGGCTACATTCCAAAAAAATTAAGAAATACCACATAAATTTAAGAAAATTTTAAAAATGTCGTTATTAAGTACTTAAATCAGCTAAATGTATTCGAGGCTTTTCGATGCGAAATCCTAAAAAACCTCAGAGCAGGAAAAGCGGATTCGAGGCTCCGAGCCAGGTCAATCATATCGGCCAGATCAGTAGTCATGGCACTCCTCCAACACCACCATCCATGTCCGTGTCATTGACCCCATGCTCATGATCTTAAATGACTATTACCTAAAAAACGCAGAATTATCACAAAAAAAGAATTTAAAATGTCAAAATAAATTTTCCAAATAATAAAAAAATTTAATTTTTAAATAAGTTTTTAAATAACATATAAATGATTAAATGCAGGAGGTCCGAGTCACGAATGCAGGTGGAGCGATCAGCGATGAAGCTCTCAGTTTGAAGACCAGCAACAGACTGACACCCCACCGCCAACCGCTCCAATATTTATTCTCTTATTACATGTGTATGCTTGACCCCCTCCACCACCACCCCACCAAGGCACACCCCTCCACCATCATCCTGCCAAGGCAACCCCCCTCCACTCGCTCCAATATATTTAGCTTTTTCTCTCATTGGATACTTTTTCTGAAGCCCCTTACCAAAACACTATATTCACTTGACAAATTAGGCGACCCACCATCTACACAACTACCCTCTACAATGAATCATGGCCTTCCATCACACCTTTTTAATACTTACATTCGCTCGACTGCTAACACCCCTTCACCATCCCGTCGTGATTGACTCAGGCCATACAACTGGCCATTACTAGCTGAACACAACAAAGAACCATTTCGACCAGCTATACTAGCCAATGACTTAAACCACCTAAGACCGACTCCACCCAAGACTGACTCCATCCAAGACCTACTCCACCCAAGACCTACTCCACCCAAGACCTACTCCACCCAAGACCTACTCCACCCAAGACCTACTCCACGCAAGACTGACTACCCAAGACTGCCTGCTGCCGAGAACAACTCCTGTCAAACTGATTAGAACAATGACCAAGACCATCCATCTGTACCACTAGACGATTAAGGACAATCTCAATAAAAGTCTCCTAATAAGCATCTTGTATCTAACCTATTCGCACAAAAACTTCGCAAAATCTTCGCATAACCTCGCAAATATTCACAAAACATTTCATCCAGAGCTGACCATAACAAAGGACCATGCTAAATGACCAGGCCAACCAACCAGTTGCGAAACATTGGTCAAAAATAATTCCTTAGTTCATTCGTTTTCCATATAGAAATCAGCCGATTTTAAACGACCCGAGTAAGGCATAAAACTTCAGATCCTACCGCAGCCCTCCTCATGCACATGCTCCCATATATTTTATCTAAAACAGACTCTTGCAATCGATTGTATACACCACTGAATTAATAAGTCGTATTTCAGTCTGTATAAACACACATTATTATGTATATAAAAATGTATTTATTTACTAATATTAAACATATTTTTCTTATTATTTCGTACATTCGATCTTTACATTTCTCAGTTGTTTGCTGATAATGGTTAGTAGCCAACAGTCACATCTGACATAACCCCGATATTTTAATTCATTAATGATTCAAGATATCTGAACAATGTGTGAGAGGTCCTAGCATTTTTACAGGTCAATAAATTACGGTCGTTACCGCTACGCCAAAATACCACACTGCCGAACGTACAATAACGCCGAAAATCGCAACGCCGAAAGCAGAAATGACCACCATGGTGAAAATCAGGAAAATGTTATGTACCACAATACCGAAATAACACTATGCCGAAATACCCTATGGCCAAAAAACTCCGTCGGAGGCAAACCCCAGGTACTTAATGAAAATTACTTAACAGCTTTCTTGATATTAGTGAGGCGTTTTTCACGCCGAATTATCACAACGCCGAATGCCAAAACGGCGAATACAGGATTGACCACAATGCTGAAAGCTGAAATCACCACAACGCTGAAAACTGAAATTACCACATTGCCTAAACCTAAACTGACCTCAATGCTGAAGTCTGAAATGACATCAACGATAATTCCTAAGCCTGTTGCCTACCTGCTAGGCATCAGAATGCGAAATTTCAAAAGTGCCAATGTATATTTGCTGTCTTTCTGTTAACAGTGAAGTTGGAGTTATACAAATAAAGTAATTGAGTTTTGTTTTTCATAATATAAATAAATAACTTGTGACAATGTATCGTTTACGTCTCAGTTTCCGTATGTGACCCCCATAACATCTCTAAAAGCTATATTTTAAGGGATAGTCAAATATCATTGCTTTATACAGCGCCCTAATTTGCTGTTCCTTAATATGAGGCTGTTTATGTGTTTTATTTGACAACCTTATTCCATTAAAAATGTATTTTATGGATGTCTGCTTTTACAATCAACTGATTTAAGAGGTAGGTGGTAAATAACTTCCAAATATTTTTAGCCAAGAATCGACTGAGTGTATTAGTTAATTGAATATATAAATCATATGTATGTCAACAAGTACGTATAATTTTGCAGTGGGATGATAAAATAACTGAAACAAAAACAATATTAGGAGTGTATGATACAAGTTATAATGCTAACATGTGTGTAACCAGTTATTACTTTAAGTTATTCTTTGAAGGATCCTTGAAATGGGGTTAACATATCAAACGAAACATTATTTTTGACACATTCCATTGCAGTGGGTTTCTGGTTGTGTACGAGACCCACTGCAATTAAGTATATCCATAATAAGGCTTAGCTTCATTAGTTATTATTTTAATTGTAGCAGATATATCTCGTACTAGAGGAGTATATTTAAAGTTTATAGTACTATATTCTAAATATCTATGTCATCTGCTTTTACCTTGCATAAAGTCCAGCGTATCAAGAAATCGGAAATATTTCACTCGTGATTCACAATTACTCACATTTTTCGAGAATATGAATACAGAACCGCAGCTGATAAGTAATCAACACCTATTAAACTTGCGGAATATTTTCTAATTTAAAATCTTTTTGGAGAGATCATAAAAGGTATCAGTATATTAGTATTATAAGCATAACTTACATTATAGAAATGAATGTCGATGATATTCGGCGAGGACACCGCCAACTTTGCAAGTACTGTGGAAAAAATATTGTATAATGCTGTTGGCAAAAGTTGGGGAACTTTTATGCTCTCAGAGAAATCACAATCATAGCGGACACTGTAATTACCCGAGACAGAAAAATATGCGGAAAAATATCACAGTAAATCGCCAGTCGGAACAAGCCCTAAGCAATTGAATAAAGCTCCATCAACCGTAAGACAATAGAAGAATAATCTTGGATATCAGATTGAAAGGAGACTATGGGCAGAAATAGGTAGCTTGTGGTCGCTTCACGTCGAAAAGCACTCGGACTTCCGAATTAGTGCTACAAAACCATTTGGGAAGTGCAGGCAGAGATAAAAAATAAATGTTGAAGGTACGTTGTTACGTGCAAAGACAAGTACAGAAAGACTTGTGTTAACGAGATATCACGATAATAGTGGGCTGCGATCTATTTGATATTCTGTGCAGTGCACCAACTTTGAGTAGTACCGGGAAATGGAGGTGATCCATTACAGTTCCAAAATCATTGCCATATGAACTCGACGGCTTAGCGGGCCTTGCCTGCCACGTACAACCCTTTTCGTTTATGAGTGTGAATAATAACAAGAAGTTTCTGATATAACTAATAAGCCTACTTTACTTTTCATGAGTGCAATTAATTTTTAAATAACTTCTTAAAAGCTGAGTTGATAGGTAGGACTTGTTGACCCGTTGAAAGCAATATCATTAGAGATGAAACCAAAAACATATGTAACAGTATTGAGAAGATTTCAAACACACGTGTGATTTACCCGGGACTTGAACCCAGAAAAACC
The DNA here is from genome assembly GCA_002778355.1 of Clitarchus hookeri. Taxonomy (NCBI): domain Eukaryota; kingdom Metazoa; phylum Arthropoda; class Insecta; order Phasmatodea; family Phasmatidae; genus Clitarchus; species Clitarchus hookeri. The sequence goes on along the minus strand of NQII01002540.1, from coordinate 171,748 downwards.
CGTACCATAAGTTAGTGTGCAATAAACTGCATTACGGAGGACGTATGGCGATATTGGACAATGGAGAGCACCGCAGCGGAGGAAAGACAGGCAATGTGAATGCAAGTCTGATATCATTTCATTACATTTTTTTCAGATACCAACGTTATTCAGGAGATTTGTTTCATAGTTATTAACTGTAATGAGTAAAGAATGCATACTGATGCACAACAAAAATAGAACAAACCAACCTAAGGATAAATGCAACTGCATCCACATGCATTGCACAAATGAGCACAGTTATGGTTTAAATACTTCACATTAGGTTTTTTCAGAGCATGTTCTGGATGTGTGTAAACACATCGACAACAATACACATATGTAAACGCACATGTAGTGAGCGACGAGCGGCGTAAATTGTTCCTGGCGTATGCATCTGAAAGATGCCACAATCCAGTCCTGCATGTCTTCTGGCGACATAGGAACCATGATGTACACCCTACATTTGAATATTTTCCACCGAAAAAAATCGAGGCGTGTGAGATCAAGGGAGCGAGCTGGCCATCTTACAGCACTACCATGCCTTAACCACAGGTTTGGAAACATTTCATTTAATACTTGCCTAGCCACCAAAACAAAATGCGCATGACAACCATCATGCTGAAACCACATATCATGATGTATGTCGAGTGGCATGTCTTCCAGAAGTTCTGGTAAGGTCTCTCTGTGGAAATGGGCGTACATACAGCAGATCATTTTCCATTGAATGAAGTATGACCCTATGAAGTGGTCTCCAACAATTCCACACCACACGTTCATTTTCCACTGTCACTGGTATTCCACATGCCGACCCAATGTGGATTCTCCATCGCCCAGTAGTGCATATTTCGTAAATTTACTTGCCGATGGATTGTGAAGTTCACTTCATCGATAAATAATATGTTCATCAGACAAATACTGCCATACCTTACAGACATAAGAACAACCCTGCAAATCTTAACACATTACTGAAAAACACCTTCGTGTAATGCATGATGGAAGAATCACTTGATATGAAAAAAATGTATGTTCGCACTGTATCTGTAACACATTTGTTTTACTTATTTCTATGAACCTGGAAAGTTTTAGCGTACCCATGTGGGGGTTTGCATGGACACGCACCAACACATCGTGTTTATGTGTCTCGCTTGTAGCAGTCTTTTGTCTCACTCGTGTTGTGCAATTCCAATCAACTCGTGACAAGAGACATGTGGAAGTTCTTCGTATCGTTTGCCATGAGATGGCCGTCCGATTAGGATAACTTTCACCATACATTTGGATGGCATGCTTAACATTTCTGCCACACACACCGTAAATAAGTAGAGTATCCAGTTATTTCTCATCCGTGAAATTCATTGCGTACATACAGCCACGCACTGCAATACCACTTATAAAAGATTACAAGGAATTGTGCTACGCTGCTATTATGAATCAGTCCTGCCAGGATGAGTCACGGTGCGTGTGGCAGGCTTACAGCTGTGAGTAAATGTTCACTGCCCCATGCTACTAGCCCACCTAATTTAATCAGTATTACGCACTAGCGAACCGGCCCGGCTTCGCCCGGTTACAATTTCATTTTACAGTAATACACTTATGAATAAATTGCGAAAAGACCATTCATTTATTTCAAAACAGAATTATAAAATTATCCTATGTTTGCCTAGGTTTTTAACTGATTACGGCAACCCAAAAGGAAGGAAATATTTTTTACCCGATAGCCAAGAAGTCGGGTATTGTTTTTGGAGTGTATCTGTACAACTATCGCGTAGTTACCACATTTCCGCTTTCCAGCGTCGATGTATGAAAATCAAAACGAGAGTTTCATCAAGTTGTAGCTTTAGAAATAAGTGTACCTAGGTACTACGTTTTGCGCTTGGCTGAGGGATCTTAATCGATCCCCAAAGTTAAGCAATGTTCCCAGCTGCACATATTTTGATGGGTAACTGTTTAGTGGCATGACATCTGAGCGCCGCCGGGCTTCGGAAATTACTTTAAATATTTGGTCCTGGTTGTTATTGATTTATAGCAGTCATTAAGGTATTTCAGAGGTCCTTGGGCCTATTGATAAACTCTGGCACCTAAGGAAAAAAATATTTCGGTCACGTTCCCAGCCATTGCAGAATTGGTTTTGTTTTTATTCCACAGGAACCGTACCAATAGTATAAGGGTCCATAGTTAACCTGCTAATGGCTGTGGCAATGTTCAGGGGCGAGTATGCAACGTTGTTTACGTGACATCGTAACCAGTCTGTGCGTAGGTCTGCATGCCTGATAACACTGCTCAGTACCGCACGGTCGCTGTTTAGAGGTGTTCTACGTATCTACATTTCCTGCAGGACGTGCTACTGGAATACTTGGAGGACGTTCCTTTAGATGCTCGCGAGGCGATGTGGTTTCAGCAGGACGGGGCACCACCTAATTTTGCCATTGCGGTTCGCTGGCACCTCGACATTCACTGCCCGAACCGGTGCCACACAAGAAAAAAACGCAACATTAGGTGGGCAAAAAAAAAAACGAAAATTTTGCCAGATAACCGGAACAGCGCTGAAAAACGTACATTGATAATGCATGCAGTCTGACATTCTGGAGCAGCGCCTACCCGAAATTAAAGAGACAATCGACATGTATTATAAAAGGGGCTTGGATGGAAGTGGTGTGCATACTATATACAAGTGACATCTCTGCAACACCGACAGATACGGAGATTCCAAGATTATACTGTGTTCAGCGGTTCCTTTGGAAAAAAGATTTTGCGGCGCAATCCCAGTACGTCCAGTACGAAATATTGTCGGCTCATAAGCTTCAGACTAAAAAAAAGACAGTGAAGAGAATATGAAGCAGAAATTTGCAATGGTTGAGGCACATATATGTGAACTTCGCCCAACCAACATTATTCGGACATCTGATACGAAGTAACTGCACTTTACACATGTACTTTTATGTGCTATACTTGATGGAAAAAATGTGAATGCTTTGACAGAAACAAAACCAAAAGACATCAATAACCTAGACAATGTCATTAAAATACACTGTAACATCGATGCCTATCAAGACAGGATTTCGGTTCTTCATGAGTAACTGCGATCTTTCGAGTTTCTTCTGCAGATTTAATATAAGCTAGATATAAATCAGTGGCAGGCAAGGGGAAAAGACGCGAAGGCCTTTACAAAATCACGGAAATATATTATAACCAACAAATCCTACGAAGAGATGGGTCTTGTAGTTGATCGGCCCAAGCAAATGGGAGGTTACAGTAATGATGGATATACCGCAAGAACATTCTTTGACAACCCATATAAAGTCGCTGACATAACTGGATTGGACAGTAGTATAATACAAAGTTTTTCGCATATACTGTGCACACTACCTAGTGGTCACTATCTGAAGGTACAACAGTTTCAAGATTACTGTTTAGGTACAGAAAAACTGCTAGTAGACATTTATGGCTGGTATAAAAGGAGTGCCACAGTACACAAACTGTTAATACATGGCAGTACAATATTCAAGTCCTTGCCATTGCCTCCAGGGCAAATGTCAGAGGATGTTTTGGAAGCGAGCCATGAGCTATATAAAGTCGTACACTTATTTCTTGCTAGGAAAACTACTCGTATAAACTCAATTAGGGATATTCTTCATTGGATGTTCGTGTCTTGAGATCCTGTCGTGTCGGTAAAACTAAAAGTAAGTCACAGACAACGGAAGCCATTTCCTACAGAAGTAACATCAATGTTAGGTCTTCCAAATTGGTTGAATGGACAAACAATAACGGACCAGGCGGACAATGTTGCTTTTGACCATGTAAACGAAGAGGTTGATACTGGTGACGACCCTGCATTGTAAATATGTACTTATGCCATGTGTATTTTCCTCTGTAGAATGGTTTACCGATTTTAAATATATATGTTACAATTACATATACATGTATTGTTTTATTCGACACTCACATACATACATGCTCCACGTAATTCGAACTCCCATATTTCAACTATTTCTATTAATTTACATATAAATATATTTTTATGTACATTGTATGTATGAGACAGGTGTGCAACACCTAACAACATGCACTAGGACAGTTGTTTACTTGTGACTATTTTAGTCCTTATAAATGGGATTTTTCCCTTGTGTGCTGTCGATAGGTAGGGGAGGCCCTATAGCATGGCCACCATGCTCACCTGACATCAAACCACCTAACTTCTGGCTGTGGAGCCACATCAAATCGATGGTATATGCCACACCCCTTGACACGAGCGAGAGCTTATTACGCCGGAAACCTTTACACACGTACGTCGCAACATGCTGCAGTGCTGCACCGCCTGTGTGGCCGACGGTGCAGGAAAGTCTGAACAGACACTTTGAACAGTGACATCGAACGGATACTCTGTCCCGATGCCTTCAGCCCAAATGTGTAAATAAAGTGTAATTTCATTGCACTATCTGTTGAATAGTAATTGTGATTGCCTATCTGCCCCTGCTCATTGCCACTGCCATTAGCGGGTTAACTATGGATGTTAGAAAATTGGTTCCTGTACAAAATATACTCAATTTGTACTTATCTACACCACTCTGGTGTTTATTATCATTTGTTCGCGAACAACTGGTATGTAGCCGACTTTGGGACAGGCATCAGGACATGCATTCGTCCGCCATATTGGTTGATGTCACAGAGGCGGCTGCCGCGTATGTTGGTCGGAGCCATCCACCATATTGGTAGGCATCACAGCCAGGGCTCGATTTCATGTTGAATGTTTGTTCCCTCTTCACCCGCAACAACTCTTTACCCAACAAATTCGTTGAATAACAATTTTAATAAAATTTATTTTAATGAAATTATATTAATAAATATTATTTAAATAAAATAGTAGTTATATAATGTTCCTTCGAACACAGGTTCGATGGGCGGAGCCGCGGAGCCAAAGATGAATGCAAGAGCATAAAAAAGTCATGAAAAAAAGTGTCATGGCCGCCAGTGTCCGCCATGTTGGCAGCCAGTTGGCGGCCATGTTGGCCGCCAGTGTCGGCCATGTTGGCAGCCAGTGTCCGCCATTTTGCCAGCCAGTAAATTAAAACTTATGTAAAAACTTATGTAAAAATTTTATTAAATTTTTTTAAAAAATAATGTATTGTATGTGGCATGCATGTCCACCATGTTGGCAGCCAGTGTCCGCCATTTTGCCAGCCAGTATGTAAAAACTTATGTAAAAATTTTATTAAATTTTTTTTTAAAAATAATGTATTGTATGAGGCATGCATGGCGGCCATGTTGGCAGCCAGTGTCCGCCATTTTGCCAGCCAGTAAATTAAAAACTTATGTAAAAAATGTATTAAATTCTTTTAAAAAATAATGTATTGTATGAGGCATGCATGTTGCCAGCCAGTGTCCGCCATTTTGCCAGCCAGTAAAAAAGTTATGTAAAAAGTTATGTAAAAGTTATGTANTAATGGCTAGAGGGTTTAATTAACTGTCAAAAAAAAAATAGCTGCCGACTTGTACTGACTGCAAACAAACATGGTCACTGCTCCTGCTGCTGCTGAGGTGGTGACGTCAACATGCTGCTGCTGCTACGAAGGGGTGGCACCATCCAATATGGCCGCCGATAATTTAAAAATTTTATACTTATATTACACATACATTTTTTTATTTACTGGCTGGCAAAATGGCCATCAACTTTTACTTACTGCAAACCTGGTCACCGATAATTTTAAACATTTTTTATATAAGTTTTTACATAACTTATTAATTTACTGGCTTACAAAATGGCCGCCTACTTGTACTAGCTGACAAAATGGGCGACATGCATGCCTCCTACAATACATTATTTTAAAAGAATTTTATAAGTTTTTACATAAGTTTTTTACTGGCTGGCAAAATGGCGGACACTGGCTGCCAACATGGCCGACATGCATGCCACATACAATACATTATTTTTAAAAAAAAATTTAATAAAATTTTTACATAAGTTTTTACATAAGTTTTAATTTACTGGCTGGCAAAATGGCGGACACTGGCTGTCAACATGGTGGACACTGGCAGCCAACATGGCCGACATGCATGCCTCATACAATACATTATTTTTAAAAAAATTTAATAAAATTTTTACATAAGTTTTTACATAAGTTTTTTACTGGCTGGCAAAATGGCGGACACTGGCTGCCGACATGCATGCCTCATACAATACATGATTTTTTTAAAAAAATTTAATAAAATTTTTACATAAGTTTTTACATAAGTTTTTTACTGGCTGGCAAAATGGCGGACACTGGCTGCCGACATGCATGCCTCATACAATACATGATTTTTTTAAAAAAATTTAATAAAATTTTTACATAAGTTTTAATTTACTGGCTGGCAAAATGGCGGACACTGACTGCCAACATGGCGGACACTGGAGGCCAACATGGCCGCCAACTGGCTGCCAACATGGCGGACACTGGCGGCCATGACACTTTTTTTCATGACTTTTTTATGCTCTTGCATTCATCTTTGGCTCCGCGGCTCCGCCCATCGAACCTGTGTTCGAAGGAACATTATATAACTACTTAAAATAATTTCCCCTATAAAAATTAAAAAGCGTTGTCCCACCAAATTTGATTTTTAATAATTACATAGGTTTAGAATTTCGCTGCAGATCATAATTCCACTTCTCTATTTTTTTCATTAATTAAATTTAATATTTAAAAAAATTCAATGTTGTAATTTTGCCGTTATTCAGAAGTATAGAAATTAATTAAATAAAATCAAGTATTAAATTAAAAAAATTATAGAAATAAAATAATTTCGGCCTGCCACTTTGGACATTTATTGGTTCTCATAGAAAAAACAAATGAAGAGTGTGTCGTCGCTGCGATTGTAGGAAAAGTTAATGTTTTAGCAGATTGGAAATCGCAGGTACCAATACTCTCATTACACATGTACGCGCCAGCAGCTGCCACGACGCAGCAAGGCCGGGTGACAGTCGTGAGTTATCTATTACGAGCAAGTACATTCGAGTGATCGTGGCAGAGGAACACTGGCGTCCTCATTCGCTAAAGTCTCTAAAATAGCGATAACGAAGCAGAGCTTGCGCAGTGGACGGGTCAGGTGGTTATCGTATCGGAAAGCGTACTGATGCGCTGAGTACACGACGCGCATGCGTATCGGGGTCGCAGTCAGCTCTTTAATTTCTGGAAGTCCCTTCCGTTCGGTACGGGCGGGGAGGATTCCAACCGCATGTGCCACTCCCTGTCGGGGAGGGCGGGAAGACCCTTTCACTAGTGACCCCCCCCCCTTTTTTTTTTAGAAAGTGGAAAAAACAGCGGCCGGGCTTGCGCAGAAATACGCAAATAAAAAATTTACTGCATTTTCTCCTTTCCCCAAACTCGTCATTGCCCCCCCCCCCATTTTTTTCCCCCTTACCCAACTTCATCAAAGATCCGTCGACCAATAAAATCTTTCGTGTGTATCAGGCTGTGCAGGAAATACATTGAATCTCCCACCTTCCCCCAGACCCATCGACCAATAGAACCCCATCTTTGCATAAATATATTTTATTTATATATCAATCCGATACCAGTTCGTATTATTCACCTATGTATCATTTCGCTGCCTGAGATTATAAATCAGTTCGTTGCACGCCCTACCTCCTAGAACTCGTCATCCAACAAAATCGCCACATGCATGATCCAAAATATTTATATATATATATCAATCCACTACCAGTTTAAACTATTTTTCTTTGTATCAAACCACTGACAATTCGAACTATTTTCACTACCATCAGTACACTTTCAAATAGTAGTAATTGGTCGAATCTGCCTGACCTTCTACCATTTTGATATCTGCGATCACAAGCAAAACAAGTCACATCGAACGTCTTCACACCGTCTTCTCATCTAATCGCTTTCTGGTAAGTTACATTTTGTGAACTTGTACATATGTCAAAAGCTGGATTTTTTTTTATATTAACATGTCAAAGTCAATTGCCTAAATTGTACACGAAATACCTGCGGCCATATTTTAAAATATATAAGTGGCTGGAATATAAATAAATGTGGCATCATTCAAAACATTCCTTTTTAAACACAGTGAAACGTAACTTAGGTAGGCGGAATTTCCCGACGCACGGCGAATAAAAATGCAGCTTCTATGCTACGTTCAAGAGGTCGGAAATAGGTGTGAAATGTTTTGAAAAGTCATCAACCAACTTAGTCTGAAAAGTAGAGGATGGTCAGTTCTACTCGCGGTATCCTCGCATTTTTTAATCAATTGTTTGAAAAAATCATCAAATATGTTTTGTTGTTTCCCAAATATGTCGTGTATCACAAGCATTTTATTAAGTACCTTAATTTATTCATTAAATTGAACCCGTACTTATATTTTATCCTTAAATTCTAATGTAACATTAATACAATTGACATCAGAGAATAAATAGGTGTGTTGGTAATGCCTTGTAAGAAACATTATTAAACTGTTGTGGTTTGTTTGCATGAAAGTAGATCATTAGCAGGGCAATGGAAATAACCGTGAATGGGGTATAGGCAGCACCCTTAATGTCGATGCGCACCACTGCTAACAGGTCATAAAATTCACGACAAATATACACACTAAACGGTGACAGATTTATGCATTATGCAAAACAGGCGTTTTTAAGCTACGTGTTAAATAACATATCACATACACTGTTACACCTACCAACCATAAAATTCAGCTCAAAATTTTCGCATTGTTATGTTGTATAAGCCTTAACAAATCAACAATATAGTGTTACAATTAAATTTCTTTTACGACCTACAAACACTGTCTGAAAAATTAATTCACGTAGATCTTTAGACGGGAGAAGTGTTTGTAAAAATCTTTATACTGCTTGACTATATACATTTTCATAACAGTAGAACAAAGTCTTTTACAGTTTGTGTGCAGACTACAGTAAGATAATTGTAGGGAATGCAAATCTTCCAAGATATGTTTCAGGAATACAGTACGGTAATAGGAAAACGTCTCTTCATTTGATAATGCTCGAGAATGGGACAACGAGCACTATAAGATTCAATGTGCTAACAGGAGCTGCTTATTACTCGAGCAAGATACCATAAAAAATAATTCTGACGAAAGTTCAATTCGTCATTTGAATAATATTTCAAGTAGCTAGAAAAGATCGGTTCCACGTAACCTGGCGCTGGCGCCTGGACGATGGACAATATGTGGCGTCACCCGCGGGACACCGATGACGTCATCACGGATTTGACCTGCTCACGCATTCATCCCCAAGGTGGCCTCTGATTGGCTATGCGAGGCTCTCAAAATGCTCTCATCTCTGATTGGCTACCCGAGGCTCTCGAAATATTTGTATGGTTTTTAAATTTTTTTAAAATNCGCAACCTAATTTAAGACGTTGTCACGTCAAAAACTTAAATTTTATGCATCATTTTTTCCCATAAACTTTTAAATTTGTTTAATAAAAATTTATTGTTCTTTGAAATTAGTGGTTTTTAAATAGGATTTAACTACTTCCCTACTTAATGCTCTTGCATTCCATGATATGAGGTTTTCTCCGAGTCTTCCCAAAGTCGATTATCATTTAATTTATTCATCCTAGATCGTATACTTCATGCTCTTGCGTTACAAGCTAGAAGGTTTTCTCCAGGTCTTCCCAAATCCCTGACACGACGCCCCGACTGGTATCTACTTCATGCTCGTGCGTTCCAAGCTAGGGGGTTTTCATAGAGTGTGCCCAAATATAATTATCATTTAATTCCTTCCTACTATATCGTATACATCATGCTCTTGCATTCAAAACTAGGAGTTTTTCTCCGAGTCTTCCCAAACCCGTACCACGACGCCCCGAACAACTCCTTAAAACACACACATGCTCACACACACACATATGAACACACTCACACACACTTCCATGCACACACATGCACACACATCCATGCACACACACATTCATGCACACACACATGTGCGCACACACCTACATGGACATGCACACACACACGCACTCTTCTGCAACTATGTCGCCAGCCACATCACCCGAACTCAGGCGTTCAAAACTAATATAAGTATCGAGGTTTAAGCAATTTACGTATCAGTTCAATGGAGATCGAGCCACAGATCACCACGCTTCCTGTCCACATCAGTGACGTCGACGACGATGAAACTAACTTCTTCAGATTACGTCATGGAAAGCTACTACCTAGCACTGTACAGGATATCATAGCAGAACCGACCAACTGTGGTTATACATGTGTGCTTGTCAGCCTCCTGGAGGAACATAACGGTCTTCGGTTCGAGAACATTTACCTATACTCGAAATCGCTACAACAGCCAAAGTACTTACGCCTGTCACAAATACTACAAGCCATGAACAGACTTCGTTATTTTCCATTTAGTGACAATGATGCGGTGGTGCAGCCAAGTGATGCCTTACCAAACTCTGTGTTTATTTCCGACGACGTGGCATGTGACAAACATGCGACAATGCAGCGGTATTTCAGCATAGGACGACACGTAGTAATGGATTCTATTTACCTATGTCAAACGTATTTGCGCATGCCTAAACAGCTTATATTTGACAATGCAAATTTCCTCGTTACGACACGCTCATTGGGTCCGCGGTGGTGCGGTGGAAAGAGTACTCGCTTCTTGGCAGCTGCAGTGGTGCGGTGGATAGACGAAATGCTTATTGGGGCCTCGCTGGTGAAGTGGATAGACTACTTGCTTCTAGACAGCTGTGTTGGTGCGGCAGATAGACATAGTCCCAGGCAGTGCGGGACTTGTTCTAGCATTTCGACGGGGGCAGCAGTGGTGTAGTAGATACACATCATGTCAAACTCCATGCTCTTGCATTCCATGGCGACTGTGGCGATGCGGTGGTGCAGTGGATTGACAACACACTAACTCAGGTACTGTGGAGGCTTACTCATGCTTTTCGACGGGTACCGAGGTGGTACGGCGGATAGACGATGCATCAAATTTCACGCTCTTGTATTCCACGACTGTGGTGATGCAGTGGAAAGACGACTCACAAAACTTCGCACTCTAGCATACATAGACATCGCCCCCGGAAATGAAAATAATCACAGGTTCATTTATAACCTAGGCGTACTTATAAGCATAGTTGGTTGTAATTCATGAACTGTTTAAGATACATTCGTCAAATTCATAACATAGTCATCACCCCCGACAACATCAATTATCACATGGTCATTTAAGCCCTATGTGAATTTATAAGCATAGTTGACAATAATTGCCGAACCAAATAAATGTGAAAACATAAATGTAAATTTAAAAAATTCGAAACGGATAACTTACAACAAACTAAGATATGCAAATAGCAAGATATATGCAAATGTAATACATATATAAGACACATAGTCGTGGTAACTGTAAAAATACTTATATGATAATATAAACCATCATCATCATCAGTCCTACACAAGGGTCGACAGCTCGTGCCATCACTAACATGGGTAACCCTTAGCAATCAGACATATAATTAAAAAATAATGACCATTATTAAACAATACCGGGCTGACATGGTCAGTACAACACAGTATCAAACAACTTCCTTACAAGCAGACTGAAACGAAACGATTGCATTCGGAGTACAACACTAGCAGCGGAACGCAACCAATGTAATATGAGAGGGAATATGTGAGACAGCACAGATTGTCGGGTGGCGACGCGAGCTCTGTGCAGGTCTTGGCAAGTCAAACGGATGACACAGAACGCTAGCCGAGAGAGAGTTATGTAAGGCTCCAAGGCCACACACTTACGATTTACGAGAGGAATTCAGTTATACATTGTATGGTCTCAAGTTATCAAGCTTTAAATATATATATATATACACTTATTTGTGTTCATAAAGTTTACAGTGTTAGAACTGTAAGCACAAACGAATCAACATACATTCAAAACCATTTGTCATACAAGAGAGACGTTGACACTGCTACATGCTGTTTATAGGAAATAACACATGTACCCTGACGACACTGGAGGCAGTCCATCATCTTTGAAAATACGGTGTCGCAGGTTCAAACCACATAGAGAGTCAGATCATTTCAAAGGTAAAAAAAATACTTAATGATATGTAATTAAAATAATTTTAGTATTATATATATACATACTTAAGTATCCAGTACATTATGCAAAAATTGCAATTAACTCTATCTCCAACAAAATGTTGTTTCGTAGATGGCCATACTCAATGTATGTCCATCTCAAATACCTGCGGCCTGTCGGATATTTATAAGTAGGTAACAAACAAATCATGCTACCACAACCCGAGATGAACAACTCTAACTGTCATGCCATGTTAATCATATAAAAAGCAAATCGCTACATCTATATACATCTACCACGATCTTGTACATTGTTACAATAAACATTGGTTGAACACTTACTATCTGCAACAACATCGTCAAGGGGCTCTGTAGATTTACACCTTACATCACGACAACATGTAAGCAGTCATTACATGTACGCCCGCAACAATAGTCTGAATAGTCATAGCAAGAAGTGTAAAGATTATTTTTGTTATTCACGGAGAAGTGAGTTGGAAATATTGTAGCAAGACACTCACTTACAACCTGCCAGACATATATAAACAACTATCAATAACTAAATCTATTTCAGTCCACCAACCCTACTATCGTTTTGTACCAAAGCTAGCATTCATCAACTGAGACAACCCGAGACGAACAATACTAATAAGCATACCGGGCGAACAGCAGTGGTGCCTAGCATACAAAGTGTTCCACGATAAAAACCATGATGATGTTTTTACCTAAAATGATAGTCTGTATAGACATAACAAGAAATGCAAAGGTCATATTTGTCATTCATCGGTAAGCGAGTGCATGTATTGCGGCAAGACGTTCAGTAACCGTACGACTGCCAAAGGTCATGAAGATAGTGACTATAAATTTATCGCCGTCTACAAGACCTACCCAAGTGTCAATTGATGTATGGTATATGCGAATAAGAGTATATTGAATGCTCACAGCCGGAATTGGTTTGCAAAAACACTAACCATAAATGTATCGCTTGAATGAAGAATATGTTGAGCACATATAAAATTTTATGTATACTTATTGTGACCAGTTTGTAAATAAAAGTAAAAGTATGTAAATTTTTTTTATTAATAATCAATTATCAACTAAGTACACCCGTGTCGACACACATGACTGAATTTCAACGTGCAGAACACTAACCTATTCGTACAGTATATTCATACATACGCATAACATATATAAATAAAATGTAAAGGAAACAAGTTATAAGCAATCACCAACCAGCACATATTGGACAAGTGTCGGATGCCGTACGATGCTTGATGGTGATGATGCTAGACGAGACCTGACCGTCGCGATCAGTACAACAGACATTCCACCCTAGTTTTCTCATATTCCTTCTGAGCACCTTTCACCTGACATCCTGGCAGGGACGAGTCTCATTCTCTACCATTCCACCTTCATTTTTTCCCATATTCCTTCCAGTCTCCTTTCACGTAACACCCTGACAGAGACGTGTCGCATGCTCTATCATTCCACTTTAGTTTTCTCGTATTCCTTCCATACACCTTTCTTATATTAACACGTACATGTTTAAATGTAACTCTTCGTTATTTAATATATAGGTAGAGAGACTTTGTTAGAATGATGGTAATAACTATGAACTCTAGAGACTGCAGTCGTCGGGTATGTAGGGTGAGAGACGAAGCATAAACATGGTGCTAGTACCATGTACGCTGAAGGTCGCAGCCACTTTACAAGTCACATACAAACTACAAGTAACATGCACGCACGCATGCACACACGCACATACACACACTACCTCCACGCTAGAATAATAATAGAGTTTAATAAGACTGTACGACTCGTCTCTCACGTCTGTAAAAAAAAAAGGTAAAATTGTAATTATTTCAATGTTATTCATTTATAACAACCCACGCTAATATTAGGTTCACGTCCATCACTAGGAAAGTAAAATTATCACATTTTGTCAAAGCCTGTAAGAGAATCAATAGTTGTTTGTATATATAGTTCCAAGTCTCGAACACAGTTCCCTATACATGCAGAATATTCGTACAGATCACACACACACATACATACACACATGTACAAGGTTTCAACTCAACCACCGAGGTTATCCCAACCCACGTGTTAGGCACGTATAGTTTATTGCAACCTTTAGCTGTAGTCTTCCTACTCTATCGGAAATCGACGAGCTGCAGCTACTTACACCAAGTGCTACGTGCATAGGTGAATGTAATGGATGCTACACGTCGGATATGTAGTCACGAGTGTTCCTGACGTCCGTCGTCGGTAACACGAATTATATTAACATCCTCCTGGCAAATGATAGGTGGAACGAAGATGACTGAAGACCACACCAATCCTAGCGTATGATGTATGTACACTCTAGCGGTCGACTTGAGAAGCAGAAGATGGTGAGAGATGGCTCAAGCAGTCATCGATAGGGAACTGAGTTCGAGACTTGGAAAAATATTAGTTCACTTTTAAAATTAGAAGAAATCTGTTTTTTCCTTCTAGTGATTTGGGTGAACCTAGCGAGGGTTAAGGTAAATGAATGTATATAGAAATAATAATTTTTATGTTTTACGTTTATTTATTGATTTAACATTATAATAATATAATAATATCGGATACATGCTCTACATATTCTTTTTTATTCACCCAAAACATTTATATTGTATGTTTTGGCTAAATAATTCCTTTCATTAGTATTCAAATTAGACTTATTCATAACATGTAGTTATTATAAACTACCAACCAACACGTATTGTACAAGTGACGAGCACTGTACAGAGCATCACTAGATGCTAGACAACACTGCGCGTCTGAAAACTGACGTGTTAGCCTTGACTAGTATAGCAAAATAATAAAAGGTTTTTTTATCGTGTACGCCCTACGTCCGAGCTATACTACAGAGACTCGCAAATTTCACCAAGCAATGAGCAACATATGTAACATCAGACTAAAGTTAAATACTATGACAGAGTCACAAAGTATGTAGAGCGACAAGGTCGTCACTGCTACATACCGACACAGCAGCATGTAGCAGTGTCGACGTCTCTCTTGTATAACAAATGGTTTTGAATGTATGTTGATTCGTTTGTGCTTACAGTTCTAACACTGTAAACTTTATGAACACAAATAAGTGTATATATATATATATATATACTTATTTATTTATTTAAAGCTGGGTAACTTGAGACCATACAATGTATAACTGAATTCCTCTCTTAAATCGTAAGTGTGTGGCATTGGAGCCTTACATAACTCTCTCTCGGCTAGTGTTCTGTGTCATCCGTTTGACTTGCCAAGACCTGCACAGAGCTTGCGTCGCCACCCGACAATCTGTGCTGTCTCACATATTCCCTCTCATATTACATTGGTTGCGTTCCGCTGCTAGTGTTGTACTCCGAATGCAATCGTTTCGTTTCAGTCTGCTTGTAAGGAAGTTGTTTGATACTGTGTTGTACTGACCATGTCAGTCCGGTATTGTTTAATAACGTTCATTATTTTTTAATTATATGTCTGATTGCTAAGGGTTACCCATGTTAGTGATGGCTCGAGCTGTCGACCCTTGTGTAGGACTCATGATGATGGTTTATATTATCATATAAGTATTTTTACAGTTACCACGACTATGTGTCTTATATATGTATTACATTTGCATTTATCTTGCTATTTGCATATCTTAGTTTGTTGTAAGTTATCCCTTCCGAATTTTTTAAATTTACATTTATGTTTTCACATTTATTTGTTTCGGAAATTATTGTCAACTATGCTTATAAGTATGCTTAGGACATACATATCGATGTAGTCATTTTTGTTGATGTGAGTGAGAGAATCTTTGTGTTTTGCACTAGCAACCGTCGATAGTGAACTGAGTTCGAGACTTGACGCTATACAAACAACTAATAATTAACTTTCAGACTTTTGACAAAATTTGGTTTTTTTCCCTAGTGGTGGAGGTGGACCTAATATAAGAGATGGATATGATAAACATATAACATAGAAATAATATATATACTTTTACCTTTATTTATAATCTTGACATTATAAGAATACATAATCATATTTCATACATGCTCTACATATTCTTCATTCAAGCGAAACATTTATGATGTCTATTTTTTAAGAACAATTCTTGCTGTGAACATTAGAGCTACTGTTATTCGAATATACATTACAACAGTTAATGCATGGGAAGGTCTTGTAGATGATGGAAAATATGCAGTTACTTTCTTCATGTCGTTTGTCACTAATGCGGTTACTTAATGTCTTGCCACAATACTTGCACATGCTTCCCCAATTAACAACAAACATGGCCTTTGCACTTCTTGTTATGTCTATAAAGGTTATCACTGCGGGTAAACAAGGCATCGCATTGTTTACCAAAGTTATCACATTGGAAAATCTTGTATGCTGGGCTGGAAATGCAATGGCAACTTTCTTGTCGGCATGCATGATAACATTTACTAAAAGTATTTCCACAATAGTGACATTCATATTGTATTGCTTGCAACGACTCTTCAGGGTCCCTTGCTGTTGTCGGTGTTACAGATGGTAAGTCTTCAGCCCTCGATTCCGTCTTCGTATTGTAGCAGAGTATACAATCGCAGTAGTGACAATGATACTGTATTGCTTGTAGCATCTCTTCAGAGATTATTGCTGTTGCAAATTGTACGTTTTCAACCATTGTTTCCATCTTAGTATCGTAGCAGAGTACACGTTCGTAGTAGTAGTAGTACTTGGACATAGTAGTAGTGGTGGTAACAACCTGCTTTCCTCCACCATGCTCGACAACGAAATTTTGTTCATTTTACACGATGCTTGCTTATATATACTTATATATATGTTACTTTTCATTTAATTTTATATCAGTTTGAATCAGAGTATTGTCATGTTGACCTTATCGTTCCCACACTTCACGACTGAAATTTCTTCGTCTAACATATTGAAATGTATACATTTCTTACGCAATATACTACAATATACATTGGATGTTAAATGTATATAACTATTTGTTTTATAATTTTTTTATATGTTTGCAATGTCATGTTGCAGTGATATCTCTCTCTTGCGTGACTAATGGTTCAAGAGCCACATGTAACATGTTAGGTCCCTTTATCGTTATGTGTGGCAGCAGTGCCCTTTATGATAGGCTGTCAGCTTCGTTAATGTCGAGACACTTTCGAGAGCTTCGCATAACAATTTAGGCCCCTTTATCACTGTTTGCAGTAGCATATTTATGACAGGCTGTCAGGTACGTCAGTGACGAGACTCTTTCGACAGCATCCCGTAACATGTTAGGTATCTTTATCGTTGTATACGGCGGCACTCTTTATAATAAGCTGCTCGTTTCGTCGATACTCATAGAGCTTAAATTACTGATAATTAGCGTTGTCGTAGGTGAAGACTATGATACGAATTTGATAGCTGTATCTTAAACAGGTTGGAAAATACGAGCAAATGTGCTTATAAGTTCACATATGTCATAAATGTCCATGTGAACATTTTCGCTGCCGGGATAGTTGTCTGTGTTATGAATTTGATGGCTGTATCTTATACAGGTCGGCAATTACAGTCAATTTTGATTATAAGTTCGCATAGGAATTAAATGACTGTAATTTTGTTCGTTTGTTGAGGTGATGCCTATGTTATGAATTTGACGAATGTATCTTAAACAGTTCATGAATTACAACCAACTATGCTTATAAGTATGCCTAGGTTATAAATTAACCTGTGATAATTATCATTGCCGGGGGCGATGTCTATGTATGCTAGAGTGTGAAGTATGGTGAGCCATCTCTGCACTGCATCACCACAGTCGTGGAATACGAAATCATGTAGTTTGATGTATCGTCTATCTGCCGTACCACCTCGGTACCTGTCGAAATGAAAGAGCAAGCCTCCGCACCACTTGAGTTAGTGTGTTGTCTACCCACTGCATTACCGCAGCTCCAGAGTCGCAATGGAATGCAATAGCATGGAGTTTGAAATGAAGTAAATCCACAACACCACCGCGGCCCCTGTCGAAATGCTAGAACAAGTCCCGCACGGCCTGGGGCTATGTCTATCCGCCACACCGCCGCAGCTGTCAATAAAGCAAGTAGTCTGTTCTCCACACCACCAAAGCCCCAATAAGTGTGTCGTCTATCCACCACACCACCGCGGCCTCAATAAGAGTATCATCTATCCGCCACATTGCCGCGACTCCCAATAAGCGAGTAGTCTATCCTCCGCACCACTTTGGCCCCAATAGGCGAGTCGTCTATCCACAGAACCATTTTGGCCCCAATAGGCAAGTCGTCTACCCACCGTACCACTGTGGCCTCAATAAGCGAGTCGTCGTCTATCCACCACATCACCAAGGCTCCCAAGCAACGATAGTCTGGGATTCGACGCGAGGACACCTGTAATGCATGAGCGTGAAGTAGGGGACAGGGAACTGCCTATCCGCCAAACCACCGAGGTCCCCAGGAAATGAGTCGTCTATCCACTGCATCATTGTCACTAAATGGAAAATAACGAAGTCTGTCCATGGCTTGTAGTATTTGTGTTAGGTGTAATTACTTTGGCTGTAGTAGCGATTTCGAATATAGGTAAACGTTCTCGAACCGAAGTCTATTGGGTTCCTCCAGGAGGCTGACAAGCAAACATGTTTACCGCAGTTGCTCGGTCCTGCAATGATACCCTGTCCGGTGCTAGGTAGTAGCTTTCCATGACATAATCTGAAGACGTCAGTTTTATCGTCGTCGATTTCACTAATGTGGACAGGAAGTGTGGTGGTCTATGGCACAATCTCCATTGATCTTATACGTAAATTGGTTAAACCACGATATTTATATTAGTCTTGAATCCCTGAGTTCAGGTGATGTGGCCGGCCACATAAATGCGGAAGAGTGCATGTGTGTGTGCATGTGTGCATGTCCATTTATGTGTGTGTGTGTGCATGCATGTGTGTGTGCATGCATGTGTGTGCTCGTGTGTGTGAGCATGTGTGGGCATGTTCGTGTGTGTGAGAGTGTATGAGTGTGTGTTAAAGGAGTTGTTCGGGGCGTCGTGGAAGGGGTTTTGAAAGACTCGGAGAAAACCTTCTAGCTTGGAATGCAAGAGCATGATGTATACTATCTAGTAGGAAGGAATTAAATGATAATTACATTTCGGACGACTCTGAAAAAACTCCCTAGCTTGGAATGCACGTGCATGAAGTAGGGAACAGTCGGGGCATCGTGGCAGCGATTTTGGAAGACTCGGAGAAAACCTCCTGGCTTGGAATGCAAGAGCATAATGTAGGGACTTCTTGAGACATCAGGAATTTGGGAAGACTTGGAGAAAACCCTCTTGGCTATGTTATGAGTTTGGTGGTTGTACCTTAAACGGCTCGGGAATTATGGCCTACAATGCTTATAAGTTCGCATAGGTCTTAAATTACTGTGATAATTTTCTATGTCGGGGATGATTGTGGCAAGGATTTGGGAAGACTCGGAGAAAACCTCCTAGAATGGAATGCAAGAGCATGATGTAGGGACGAGTCAGGACATCGTGGCAGATATTTGGGAAGACTCGGAGAAAACCTCCTACCTTGGAATAGAAGAGCTGATGTAGGTACGAGTCGGGGTGACGTGGCAAGGATTTGGGTAGACTCGGTGACAACCTCCTAACTTGGAATGCAAGAACATGATGTAGGGACCAGTCGGGACATCGTAGCAGGGATTTGGGAGGACTCGGAGAAACTTTCCTAGCTTGAAATGCAAGAGCATGAAGTATACGATCTAGTATGAAGGAATTAAATTATAATCGACTTTGAGAAGACTCGGAGAAAACCTCATATCATGGAATGTAAGAGCATTAAATAGCGAGGTTATAAAAACCTATTTTAACACAAATTACTTAAAAAAACAATAACATTTTTAAAAACTAATTACAAAAAATTAATGAAAAAAAATTTAACAAAATAAAAAATTATAAAATTTTTTTTAAACAATACAAATATTTCGAGAGCCTCGCGTAGCCAATCAGAGACGAGAGCATTTCGTGTGCCTCGCATAGCCAATCAGAGCCCACATCGGGGATGAATGCGTGAGCAGAAAATATACGTGATGACATCATCAGTGTGCCGCGCGTGACGCCACAGCCTGTCCCTCGTCCCGGCGCCAGCGACAGGTGACGTGGAACCGCTCTTTTCAAGCTACTATTGCATAAATAGCTATTTTTCCGCGGTGGCTAGACATGGTGGAAGTCACCGAATAATGTGTTGTGATATTATTTAAATGGTGCATTTAAATCGAATCCGGTGTAGTCCTTGGCGTGAGTTAATAATACGGCAGACAGGCGTCCTCCCACTGTGTACCAGACACGATTCCCTGTGGGGTCGTCGTGAATTTTGTTTGTGTTATGCAAATTTATTCAAATTTATCATAATTAATTATTTACTTTCACATTTTTTTAAGTATGTAAGTTTTTTCATTTCTATGCTTCGCCCACAACGTTATTTTTGTCATACTAAATGTGATGTCCATTTACTGAAAAAAAATTGTTATGTGTTTTTGTAGGTTATCCAATGTCCAGCAGCCGTCACGTGTACCGTTGGCATACCTTAACGAGACAAATACAGCATTTTTCAGCACATAACAGCTTGGCCCTTCTGTTCTTTCTGGTAAGTAAGTAGGAAAAAATAAATTAATGCAATTTTATGTAATTAAATTATATTCGCGAAATTAAGGTCGTACATCGCTATGAACAGGGCCATCCAGAGGTTTTTGGAGGCCTGGGCAAAGCTATATTTTTTTTGTGGCCACCTATTTAAAGCGAACCTTTGATTATTACTTTCATACGTGTTTTATTCTGAATTAACGGAGGAAAACATTTTTCTTGTATGTAGGTGTATAATTTGCTGTGAAACTAAATATCGATAAAACAAAAGTTCCCCTGTTGTCATTAAAATATTGTGAAAAACTATATCCGATACAGTAGTTCTCATGTTATAAACCAATTCACAACACTGTACTTACCTGTCCAATGCTTTCCATAATTTTATTATATTATAAATCATGTACATAATTTTATGAGTAAATTCGCATCATCACTTGGCAATGTCAGTCAATTATACAGTGAAAAGCTGCCTAATTAAAATAATTTTTGAATATATCTTTGGCAAAAATGCCCTGGCTATGACACTTTTATAAAAAAGCAGGTTAATTTGGAAAGGTAAAGTATTTTTTTTTACGAATTGTTTGTAATCAAAACTTATGCACCATAACGCAATTGTTTCTAAATGTACCATACTAGCGAAGTACCAAGTACGAATTATTATTCATTTTCAGAAACAATAACATAACCAAAGATTTCCGTACTTGCGGGCAGATGTATCTTACTCCATGCGTATATAAAAAATATAAATAAAGTTCAGTAAATATTTTTTTATGCATAGTAAAGCGGAAATAAATTTCTAGCTAATGAAAAACCCAAAATAAGTTAATCGGAAGAACTTTTTCCAAGCCAATATTTCATGTACATATTCAAACAAAATTGTATGTAATTATTAATTTTTTTTGTACTGACACAAAAAATTAATGTTTATTGTTCATGTATGTTTCAGTTTGGTTATCCTTTGCAGTACAATGGACAGCACAGTTCCGAATGTTACTGCCCTGTGTTCTGCTGCTTTGTCGTCTTCTGATAAGTACCATGTAATCTACAGTTTTTGCAGGTAGTTTCTGCGGGATCTCCATTAGCCTCCGCAACAATGGACAGCGCCATGAGCGCCAGTGCCCACGTAATCCCCTGAAGGGTGATAAACAGTTATGTGATAGGTGTAGGGAGACTTTAAGTCGCATGGACGACTTGGAAGACAAAATATAACACGCACATATACCATACAACAGGGGAGCAGCATCAACACACTGTAATATCTGTAATTCACCATTTAGACATTTAGGTACACCTCGAAAGCACGAGGAATGCTGTCGGTTTAACCCGGATAAACGGTCGTACACATGCGAGGGGTGTGGTAGGGATTTTACGAGGGTGGACTATCTAAGTGTTCATGTAGTAAAATACAAATGCCCAGCCCCAAATCTTGTGAAGTGACGAAGTGCTGCTGACTCCGTCCCAGTTCGTTCAATTTCAGCAGAGGGCATCTCCCAACACCGTCATGGAGTAGTCGTCGGGGCCGGCGACCCCAATGAAATCGGGTTCTTGGAGGCAGAGACAGTCTTCAGAGGCGTAATGAAGACCCTCGTCTACGTAAACTCCTCGTGTCAGGCAATCGACATCTGCAGATACCTAAAGGATATGAAGAAGTGGATTATAGGACAACCGGAGCAGATTATCGAAGACCAGTTTGCCATAAATTTAATTTATATTTGGAATGTATTCATGGGAAGCTGGAGCCACATGAACACAAGACAGAAAACATGGCTTTTAAAAAGAAAAATGTGCCAGTCTACAGTCCTGAGGATATTAAAAATCAGTGTCAGCCAGCATCGTAAAGATATGCCAAGAGGAAGAGTACCAGGGGAATGGATGTGACTGGACCCTTACCTCTGTAAAATGCCTTCAGCTTCTCATTAAAAAATTGGATCCCCTTCGTGTCTCTTTATACATAGATTGGTCTGGCGCCATAAGAAACAAGCATGATATAATAAACCAGAATAATAGCGGGAACCACATGTCTTTTAAGTGGCGATTTTGGCACGAGTCGACCGCCAATATAAATCCCTAGAAGGTAAGTTTGATTTTAGTTGACTCAAGTACCCCACCCCAACGCACCAAAACAATGTCTTCGAGAATAACAACCCTACAGTGTCAGTCCAGGTGTACTCGCTTACCGAAGAGGATAAGGTCCTACCCCTACGAGTTGTGAAAGAAGAAAAAGAACATAATTTTGATCTGCTACTGCTTACGACTGAAGATGGGAACTCCCACTATTGTCACATTAAAACATTGAGCATTTGAAGAGATCCCAATTGACAGCCCACAGCCACAATATCCATATATACTAGCATTCCTTCACGTATTTTGACGATCAGCTACGAGTGAATGGAAAAACAGGCTGAGAAATGCGGGTGGAACACAGGAGATATATTAACCCACATGCTCCAGAAAGAATAGACATACCGCAGCACGAAAAAGGGGGCCGAAGACCAGTGTTAAAATTTAAAAGTAATGAGTATGGAAACAAGCTCCTGATTGTTGTTTATGCTGATTTTGAAGCAATGCTGAAGGGTCCATACTTGCCAGCCTGATCCTGAAAATTGTCACACATATGCATACCAAAAACACGAGGTCTATAGTTACTGTTATTATATATATGTGGACCATAGTGTGATAACAGCTAGCAATACTGCAAACCTTCCAACTGAGCCTCAAATTTATACAGGTTGGGGCCCAGAAGAAAAAGGTATAAAGGATATAGTCGAAATTGGGAAAAGAGGACAAGAAATATACGAAGTAACCGAACCGATGGAACCTCTAATAAGCATTCAACTATTATATAATTTGAGTGCCGATGAGAGCTGCTACTGTTCCGCGATATTTACCGACAGAAACCAAAGAAAATTTGACTTCTGTCTCTTTACAGGTAACTATATTGGTCCGGCATGTAACGAATGCAATTTGTTTTACTGCCATTCCAAGAATTTGCCAGTTTTGTTCCACAATTTGGTCTACAATCAGAATTTTCTTATTAAGCAGCTAGAGTATAAAACCAAAAAACCTTCATAATCCTGCACATCTAAATCAACACAGGAGAGATTTAGAATTCAATTCATATATACATTTAGATTTATGTCCACAAGCCTGACCACTCTCACCGAATATCTACAAAGAAAAGTATTAAAAAACTAATCTAAATGTTAGCACCAGATAAAATGTGATTAGTTACCCAAAAAGGAGTATTCCGCTATGACTGCTTAAATGATTGGGCCAATTTGAACGAACCTCAACTCCCACGTAGCGAGAACACTTACAATAAATTGACGGACTCAACATATTATATAAATATTACCTGCATGCCATGAATGTTTCGAACAAGTTCAATTGTACAATACTTGGTGACTACTGCAAAGTTTATTTGAAGATAGATGTGCTCCTCCTAGTTGATGTTTTTAATATTTCAGGAAACTGTTCCTCAAATCTTGTTGCCTCGACTGCGTCCGCTACATGAGCATGCCAGGATTCCAGTTTGATGCCATGCTGAAACTTACCAAAGTTAATATATCAATTATTCACATAATATGACATAAAATTGTTTATTGAAAAGAGAATAAGGAGGTTTGGGGGCGTGGCCATTTGCCAAATGTTCCTAGTAGAATGATTATGATGGATCCGGGTCATGGGCATCTGGCGTAGGAGCTAGGCGCCAGCCGGCCGCCATATTCTGGCGTAGGAGCTACGCACCAGCCGACCGCCATCTTCTGGCATAGGAGCTACGTGCAGGCCAGTCACCATCTTCTGGCATAGGATCTACGTGCAGGCCAGTCGCCATCTTCTGGCGTAGGAGCTACGCTCAGCCCAGCTGCCATCATTTGGCATAGGCGCTAGGCGCAGACCCGGCAACCATGTTGGATCCACGTGGCATTGATCTTGACCTTGACCTTTTATCTAAAAATTAAAAAAATCCAAATATTCCCAAAATTCCAAAAAATTGCAAAAAAATTTATAAAAAATACATTTAAAAATTATCTAAAATTTATTTTTTTAAAATTTTATTTTTGGAGTTCTTCCTCACCCCCCTCCACCGATACACATGCTGCCATCTTGGTAGTTGCAATCTGCCATCTTAGTAGGCATCACAACCACGATCTGCTAGCTTGGTCGGTGTAGATCACCATCTTGGTAGGTGCAGCCATCAGCCATTTTGTTCGGTGCAATCCACCATCTTGATAGGTGCAGTCCGCCGTCTTGGTAGGCGTCACATTGTCCGCCATCTTGGTTTTATCGTTTGTCATTTGTTTACACATTACTGGCGTATGTCTCTCACCTTAGTTCGAATGCCATCTTGGTTTTTTACGTTTGTCATTTGTTTATACGTTACTGGAGTTTGTCACTTGTTTATACATTACTGGAGTTTGTCATTTGTTTATACATTACTGGAGTTTGTCATTTGTTTATACATTACTGGAGTTTGTCATTTGTTTATACATTACTGGAGTTTGTCATTTGTTTATACATTACTGGAGTTTGTCACTTGTTTATACATTACTGGAGTTTGTCATTTGTTTATACATTACTGGAGTTTGTTTCTCACTTTCGTTCAACGGCCAGCTTGGTTGTTTCTCTTGTCATTTGTTTCACATTGCTGGTGCTGTCGTCTGCACCGCGCCCAGCAGACAACTGACTCCCTCCAACCCCTCCAATGTTTCTCATTGGCTTATTACTTACATTCGCTCCACCCCTACCGCTGATTCTCATTAACTAATTGACCACTCCCTTCCAATATGTTTGATTGCTCCATCAATATTTCTCATTCGCTAATTACAAGGGTGTTTTCCGAAACCTTCGTTCGACCAATAAGTAGGTTCCCCTCCAACACCTTCCAATATATTTAATTGCTCCGCCAATGTTTCTCATTGGCTAATAGCTCAAGTGTTTTTGGGAACCTTCATTACGACCAATCCGCGACCTACTTTAATCGCGAGGGAAGATAATTTTTTTCCCCTTGAAAACTCTTTAAAATATGCACCCCGATCCCCCTCGAGAAAGCAATCAGTTTTCTCGCTCTTACATATGTATGCGTGTTGTCCGAGCGACCATAAAACCCTTTCGGCCATTTTGGCATTTGCAGGGGTGTGCTCGCTTAGTGCCTTTGTCAAACAGGACGAGTTACTGTAGCATCCGAAATAATTTCTCCTGGTCTATGCACCTTACGAAATTTCGACTGTATTATAGTATTCGCCGGGCTACCTGCAGCAGGACGAAGATATGCGGGAATGCCTCTCGTGCAAGGAGTGTTTCGAGGGCTGCACCACCTTGGTTACCGACACTCCGCATCGCAGGGGTTGGTGCAAGGCCCGTCAAGCAGCCCTCATGATGTCTGCGCCCATGAAAGACGACGTCCCTATTGAAGACGTCCTCCCCATTGAAGATGCCCTCCCCATAGAAGATGAAGTTCCTATGCAAGTTATCTATTTGCAAGCTGTACCCGTGGAAGATGCTCCTCTTCAAGAAATTCCCTGCCAAGCACTACCCGGCGAGGAAACCAACCCAGAACACAGGTGCCCAATGTGTACAGACCTCGATGATGTTTGAAATGACTTTGTAAAACATTTTTGAAACTCGGTGTGCGCATGGGAAATTAACATTTTTTAAATAACAAAAATCGTATGAAATGTTTGACAAAATCCAAGGTTTTCGCTCGTTGGACTCGTAAACCATCAAGCAGATTGCCATCTCGTACAGTGAAGAAGACGAGAATACCAAAGTTTTCACTTTTTCACCGCAGTGTCCATGGAAACAGTTCGACTGCACCACGCAACAGGCGTATCGGCTACAGAAACACACGGACTAAGGTGGGACAAGGGCAATAATTCCGTGGGAGGAAATTCCGGCAATCCTGGACTATGCCATAATTTGTGAGTATCCTGTGTATGTGTTTGGAAGATTCCGAGATTCGGTGATTCGCAATTACGTGCCCCACTGGAACGAACTTTGTAGACCTTCACAAGCATTGCCGCTGCACGCCGTTCTGACAGCTCGTCAAAACGTATGTCAC
Organism: Clitarchus hookeri; assembly: GCA_002778355.1. Taxonomy (NCBI): domain Eukaryota; kingdom Metazoa; phylum Arthropoda; class Insecta; order Phasmatodea; family Phasmatidae; genus Clitarchus; species Clitarchus hookeri. The sequence continues at coordinate 145,000 of NQII01002540.1, read as the reverse complement.
AAGACTGCACGAGTGCAAAAATCTAAGATTTTGCTGTGCTCTGTGCAATGCCGAAGCCTTAATATTGTGGAGTAATGATAACCCATGGTACATAAAAAAATGCTATAAGGAACCTATGTTAGATAAAAAAAATAAAACAAAATATTATGTATAACTAGCTATACATGCCTCAGAGAAGGAACTCGTTTAAAAAAAGTATTCCTTGTATTATGCAGAATAAGAATATTGTCATCTGTGCATAAATAAATTTGTTAAAACCTTTTTTTATCTCGATATATGTACTGCTAGCGTATGTTAAAAAACACTGTAGCTAAATAAATAAATATTTCGAATATATCAGTTTCGTTATAATTTAAAGAAACAAAAAACATAAATCTTCAATGCGAATATAGCCTTAACTAAAATAAAGTATGATATATTGCACATGTATGAATGTAATTATTTGTTTAATTAAATTAAGGATTAGAAGTAAATCACTTTACAAATGAAGGCAGCCTCGGAAAATTATCTCTAGTCGTGCCGTGTAGCTGCTGCAGAGATGGCCGGAATTACGGTTGGCATCGCATGCAGTATTCACGAGTTGACAGCCATGAGTTGGACTGGGATCTTCCTGCTGAACACGTAGCGGCCGGCCGGGCCGCCTGGTGATGGAGGCGGGCAGCTCGCTCGCCAACAGCTGTGGTTTCATGATAGCTAACAAGGCTTGGAATAATTCTTACGTGAAATATAAATCCCAGAATTAATATTTATTATTCCAACAGAGAGCGACCGCATATTCATTTATCATGTAATTTTTAGTAAGATGCAAAAATAATTTACGAATGCATATTTATTTTATCATACAAACTTTCATATCGCGGTAAAAAGAAACTCAATATTGCTTTCAGCCCATTCGAAAATACACACAAGGGCACACTGACAGGAGGGTCCAGGTTCGACATTTGAGAAAAATATACACGTTACCCTACTGATGAAAAAAAGATATATGTTACCATACTGATTTATGAGAAAAAGACATAACATACTGATTTATGAAAAACAGACATAACATACTGATGGGGACAAACAGAACATAATTATGAAAAAAATTGTACCCAATACCATACTGATTCGCGAAAAAAAGACAAAACATTCCTTAAAAAATTAAACTCCCATCATATACATTCCAAATACCTTTAAAACAAAATTAAAGCCAGCGCGCCGGGAAAATATGGAAGTCAGCTTCATGTTTGTTAACAAGGCTTGGAATATTTCGCATGCGAAACATAAATTATTGAATTAATATTTATTATGTAAATCCCATCATATTTAAATAACATACAGTAATTTTTTTTTTTTTTTATGTTCTCATTAGTACTCCCGAAAAAACTTGCATACATCAAGCAAAGAATATATACCTTAATGTATAAAATGCTTCATAGGTTAATTCCAACTTTAAATATTAAGATACTTAATCTCGCACGCATGCATACATACATAACTGCCCACAGGCATTGTGGAGACAACAGGGATAGAAATGAAATAACGAGCTTCTCAGCACACATGTGACGACTTATTATATAAAAAATTTTGTTTCCTTTATATTAAACTTTTAGCAGGGTTGTTATACCAAAATGTCTTGCTCGGCGAACCAGGAGTCTTCACGTTTGGAGTGTCCCAGCCACAGCATGTACACGCGACCATTATGTCGTTTCAGCACCTTCTCCACCAAATACACGTCAGGAAACTGCATAGGCTAGATCATTTTCGTGTAAAATCCACCAATAATGGGTTCGCTGCATAGGTCCTCAAGGTAATACATGCGTGGGTACGAGTGTCGTGTACAAACCACCTTGTAAAACTCTGCTGACCATTTCTCATGGAAGCCTTTGTGGAAAGCTCCCCATTCCTCCCCATTTTGTTTTAAATCTGCACCAAGTCGCCGATCTTGTCTTTAGGCTTGCATGGGTCCTTCCTCTTCGGAATACCATACACGGTCCGAACCAGGGAGTCGGTTTTCATGTCTTCGGACTTTATGCGATTGGTAGAATGAATGGTAGAATTGTACTCGCGAACGAACTTTGGGAGTATATTAAACTACTTATAGTTGCTATTCGCCATGACATGTCTTCACAGTTTAGCTTTGAGCGTCCTGTGATAAAGATCTACGATGCTGGCCTTGAGCCCAAAGAATGTAGAATAATTATTTATGTCATACGTTTTCATCAGTGCACGAAAGTTTGCATTAAAATATTCTTTACCATCGTTGGTGTGGAGATTTTTCGGTATGCGTCCTTCATGCAACACATCTGCCACAGTTTTCGCTATATCGCTCGCATTCTTCGACTTGAGCAGCCTGGCCCATGCATACTTGGAAAAAGTATCGATTATGGTCAAAATGAAGCCGTGGCCTTTATTTTCTGCATGGGTAATTTATTTTAGTGTAATTGTGCAGCTCGTCAGCAACTACATACTTGATAATTTCGAAATTTAGCCTGCCTCTGCGAGTTCTTAGTTGATGTAAATTATTTCGTCCGTGTGCGAGTGGTTTCCTGCTGCCTGGGAAGTAATCAGAAGTATCAGCCTATCTACTAACTCATTCGGATCATCCCAATACTGAAAGTCGATTTCTTCTCCGCTCTCCAATTACTGATTGAAACCCTAACCACCAATTTCATGTACTGTTGGAAACAGTCCTAGTATAATGGCGAATTTTTCGTGCGCAATACCTTTAAATCGATGTGATCCAGGGTTATTCTCGGCGTAAAGTGAGCGACTTTGCTTTACCGAAACACTGATATTGCGCAAATGCGATTCGGTGTAGTGTCCAGGGTGCCTACAAAACAAATGTTCACTAAATCTCAGCATGATTTTCATCTTGAGCTTGCCGATTTGCAATATATCCCTGGGAAAAAATAAAACCTTCTTATTTCCAAGATACCATTTTCCACCACTTTTCTCCGAACCATAAGTCTTGTCAGCAGTACGGTCAGAGTAGGAAGCGATGTAATGAGACAGAAGAGTGTCCACATCGGGCCCATGCTATCGTGTTCGTTTCCTTTCTCGCGTATGCAGCAAATCGATCAGGGGCAAATCGTCTTCGTCGCTAGTGATGCCACCTTCCGATTCGGGCAATTCATGGCTTCTGTTCCATTTATGCATCGGGGTAGGTTCTTTCACCTTGATTTCACGTTCGATTTCAAGGCGGGTATCGTCCCCGTCACTCGGTGTTTTTCTAATTTCGTCTAGCCGGAGGGTAATAGGTTTGAGAGCCTCCTCCCTTCGATTCTCAATGGCCATTCTGTTATTTTTCGCGTTTAAGCATTTGGTCCGTACACCTCCTCGATCGCTTTCTGAAGCTCGCTCACCAATTTGGTTTGGTTATCCGTCGTTCACTAAGTAGAAAAGTAGTTTTTTTCATGTATATATCGACTTCGCCTTTTTGTAGAAATTCATTCGCGATTTTCTGAAATTACTTTTTAGATATTTTATAACTCTCCGAGACATGTATCCAATATCTCCTTGCAATCTCTCGCAACATCTGTTTTCGGTATTCGGTTAGGGGGGCAGCGAAGGAAATCGTCCCCGAGCTGAAGGATATGGAATATTTCATAAAGAAATCGCTGCCGCACAACATTGCATTCGAAATGGACGGGAATCCGAATACCTTGAAACCGGAATGTTTTGCACCGCAGATGTAGATTTCACGGAACCGGACACGATCGGGCCCATGCTGGAGTTCGAATGTACTGTGTACGAAGCAGTAAAAAAAACATGTATCGTCGAGTGCGGTCAACATCTGTCATACGAATAAACTGTAATCGGGCAAGTTGCAGTTACGTAAATGGGAAACCGAGCACCACTATTTACGAGTTAGCCCCCGCCGTAGGTACTGGATATAAAATCATAGAATGTCCAAAAATGCTCATTTATGTACCGATCGTCGCAAGGCGCATCCACGAAGTAGTCATTTCGATCGTGGACCAAAACGACGAACTGATAAATTTCTGAAATGAAGAAATCACTTCGTGAATGCACATGAAAAGATGGGACTAAATTTCGCTAGGTAAACAAAAATGTATAAATGAGTGCGGTTCATCGAACCCGTGATCAGTAAGCCACGAGTAATTGCTGCGCTATTATCTGAAAACGCAGAGTTTCTCCACGTCCTCGGTTTAAAAGAAAATGTCCATGGTGGACGAAATTCTCGACGTGGATCAAAGCCTAGAATTTGACGATAAATTTGATTAAATCGAAATGCATTGTTACGAGTTTTATCTTGTCGGGCCTTTCGCTCTCGGAATGGAGATTCGAGTACCTATACAGCTTCAAGATATTTACACCTTGCCTAGCCAGTCCTTTGTGCGCCAGTCCTTTGAGGTAGGCTAACGAAGGCAGAAGTGACCCACCCGACCACCACCAAGTTGGTTCGAAATGGGATTCTGCACCTTTTCGAATGCGTAATGTACGAGATAAATGGCATCGCGGTCTACAAGTCGCGAGATTTGGGCATAACCTTGTCGATAAAAAATTACCTATCGCTCACGCCCAACCATCTCTCTGCAGTCAAGATGGCAGTCTTGGGAATTGAAGATGACTACAGTGTTCCCATTTATGCCGAATACATGTTTGAAGACTGTGTTCTGCTCTTCTTGCTACTGGGATTCACTGAAGATTATAAGAACATAATAATAGGAGCGATTACGCTGGCCATATCGCATTTGGATGCCATGTTGGGAGATGGAGAAAACACGCAGCCTGTCTCTCTTACTTTGAACAACATAAAATGGTTTGTCCCACGCATTACCCCGATCACCCGCTAATGTGTCAAGCTGTTGAATTATGCCAATAAAGAAAATGTTATCGAAATAGCATTCAGAAGTTGGAGTCTGGTTACCTGCCCGGCCCTGTGCGCCGGCACGTGAAATCACTGGGTCGTAATAAATCTTCCAGCTCATAAAAACCGTGCTACATCAAACTGGCGCTTCAGACGAACTAACAGCAAAGTATCGGAGCCGACAAGTCCACATTCGAGCACTGCAAAGTCAAAAACGTAAAGATACCTTTGAATAGTGAAAGCTACTCTTATATCCATCTGAACACTACATTCGATAAAGATGGTTTTACTTTACCACATTAAATGTTTTCGAAATTCAAATCATCGTTTTACGGACGCAGAGCGAATCCCATCCTGAGCCCCGAAGATTTCCGAGATATGGCACCTTTGCTGGTATTCAATATATCGAAGCAGAACGAGCGCATGCAAAATGGTACGGTCAACTGCCAGATCAAAATAATCAACAAGGAAAATTTGCCCGCGAATATGGCAGCCTACTGTTTGATACTCGACTACAGGATCGTTCAGTACGATTAATTTTCCGGGTTGGTAAAAAATCATCAGTTAATTAAGCACTTCAGTACGCATGGAGTGGGCACTCGTGTTTCAGTCGTAAAATGTACTTTAACTTGCAAGGTTTATGGAGCCAAGATGGGTTCATGCTCAATGAAATCGCAGTCACGGATTGTCATAGCGCCACGAACCCGCAACTTCCAGCCTCCGAGTCCGTGGAAACTGTTGGACGACAAAAGCAAGAAACAAACGCCTGGTTGACCAAGTACAAACATGGACTGTGCTGGGGCGAAGGCAATATTGCATATCATTATATGCTAAATATGCTGAGCGACTTGCTGATGCAGTACCCGCAAGGACCGATTTATGTGGTGGGGTCTGAGCAGAAAAAATGGTTTAGTAATTTTTGCATAAAATAATTGAAAATAAACAACATACACTACGATCATATGTGTCCTTCCCTTCGTAGAATGACGAAAGAAACGGATCGGATTTCTTTGGTGTGTGCTTCGAAAAAAGCCCAGTTACTTTACAAGTGGTATGCTCATTTCACGGAGATATAAACACGGTTATTTTTATCATAGCAGAATAATTTTTTTTGTATGCCAACCAGCATTCGAGAAGAGCTTGCAGACGTGATTTTGCAAGATGCAGAGACGGAAAAAATATACTATTATGTGCTGGTGTAGATGCAAAATTATCTTTAATAGTCGCTGCGAACACTTGCTGCAGGAATTTGAAGCAACTTCGAGTCAAGGCAAGGTCGACCCTCCACCTACGACCACCAAAATTCACGCACCTGACTGCTACACCCAGTTCTACGTACGTCGGCAAAATAAAACCAGCGAGGCTTCAACTCAAACGGCTCCAACTAAACATAGAAAGTCGTGCTGCAGCCACCGTGTTGACAAAACAATGCATAAAAATTCTGAGGAACCTGCATCGAACTGTGAAGAATGGCCATACAAACGTCCACATGTGACGTAATGACGCAGTTATAATAACTATCGGGATACTTGGTTCATTTTACTTTCGTTTTGCGGAGCTTTGTAATATTTTATCAGGATTCAAATTTATTGCCATGGTAGAATGTTTATCTGTGATACGTTGCTTTTTCGGAAACGTTAGTTTTTTTTCGCGTCAGCATTTGTTGATAGAAGGTTTCCACCTTCAGTAGACATTTTTTTCCATTTAGAACACTGATAATGTTTTACTACTACGCAGTTCGGCATGGCGTGGAGAGACGGATTACGGCCCATGCTGTGCCCTTATCTGGTCACGTTTTTGGCACCCTCGGGAAGGAGTGGGGGTAGGCACACGGCGGCGTCAAATACCCAGTGTGCCTACCGCGCGCTAGCAGAATGGTGCAGGACCAGCTCTAGAAGAAGATGCATCGAGCATGGCAAATAACCCCCACACCGGCAAAATTTATCCTGCTCAATTATTTATCCGTCGGTGTGGGAGGTCGCTAGGTTGCCAGGAGGGAACTGACGTCCCTCCTGCCTTCGTAAATTCCTCATGCGATGCGAGCTTTGAATGACGCGAATAAGAAATAAACTACTGCGGCGCTGCTCTTTGTTCAGTATATACACATCATATGACAAAAAAAATAATGTGATCAAAGCATGGAATTGAAAAAAAAAAACCATACTCAACAATTAGGAATGTGAATTTTTATAATTTAATTAAATGGGAGACATGCGAGAAAACCCATCAAACACAGACAAAAATGTTGAAGAACCTAGAAAACACATAATTTTTATTTATTAAATGTGCATGATATTTAGCATGACAAAAAATGTGGGTGAAGCATAATAAAGAAAAAAATTATATACTAAAGAAAATGTGAAAGCGAAATAATTTGTTAATGAAATCCAGGACAACCCCACCGGAATCATGCCCGGTACACGGTCGGGGGAATCCTGGCTGCCGCGCTGTTACCTCCGGCCAAGCTCTACACTGACACGAGTTAAATGTTTCATTGAAATAAAATGCCACACATGGTTCGGCAACTTCCACCATGTCCAGCCACTATGGAAAAATAGTGATTTATGCAATATTATTCAAATTATGCACTCAGATTTCGTCAAAATTATTTTTTACGGTGTCCTGCTCGAGTAATATGCAGCTCCTGTTAGCACAAACTTTCCAATAGTTCTCGTTGTCCCAATCTCGATCATTAGCGAACAAAGAAACTTTTTCCTTTTTTCGTACTGTATTCCTAAAGCATATATTGAGAGCAGTTCATTTGCTGCAATTATTTTACGATATTCTGCACACAAACTATAAAGGACTTTGTTTTGCAGTAATGCAAACATTGCATGTACAGTCAAGAGGTAGAAATATTTTTACAAACACTTCTCCGCTTATGATTTTATTGTTGATATGATAAGTCTCGAACAAAATTCACAATGTGGGAGCTTCGAGCTGAATTTAATGGCTTGCATGTCTAACAGTGCATGTAGTATATATTGATTAACACGTAACTAAAAATCACATGTCTTGGGTCATGCATAAATCTTTCACCATTTAGTCAGTATTTTGTCGTGAATATTACGATCCGTTATCAGTTGTGAGCTTTGATAATAAGGTTGGTGCCTTTACCCCACTCACCATTACTTCCATATTTCTGAGGCCCTGCTAGTGATCTACTTCCATGCAAACAAATCTTAACTGAGACTATAAAATTACACCAAATGGACAACGTACCGCATTCATACACACTCACTTTAATAATATTCTTACCGGGCATTACCAACACATATATTTTCTTTCTGCTGTTAATGATTTTAATGTTTAATAAGAAATTATTGATCAAATATAAGAATAAGGTTAATCTCTAGTCTCTAGTGTCTAAATATTATAAAACAAAGTCGCTTATCCGCGTTTGTCTGTGTATTCGCTTAGTACGTCTAAACTACTCGATGGATTTTGATGCGGTTTTCAACATCATTTTTAGAATTTCTTGAGCAAGGTTTAATTGTATAATAAATTTATATTTAATGAAAGGATAGTAGAGAAATGTCGAACCGTTTGTAATCAAGTCGTAAAAAACAGCTTTTAGGGCGCTTTCATGGCTTGCGCTGACTAAACCATAAGAGATACATAAAATTATTGTGCTACAGAATTGTAGCTGTCAAAAACGTCTACAGAAAAGTCCATAATAGCATATGTTTATCTTTTAAGGATGACCCACAGTAATAATTTTGGTATTTCAAAGTATCGCTCTAAAAACTAAATTGTAACCGGGCGAAGTCGAGCCAGTCTGCTAGTTTAAAGAATAAATTAAATTACTTAACAAAACACTTGCAATACATTTAATATTTGGGAAACACCAAATGCTGGTAGTTATTTTTTTAATTGTTTGTTTAAAAAAAAATGCTAGGATAGAGCGCGTAGAACTGACCGTCTACTTCCTTTCAGACTATGTAGGTTAATGACTTTTCAAGTAATTTCAAACTTATTTCGGACCTCTTGGACGTAGCATAGAATCTGTAGTTCATTCGCCGTGCATCGGGTAAGGAGCCCGCCTACCTGAGATACATTTCAGTGTGATTAAGAAGGAATATTATGCATGATGCCACCTTTATTTATATTCGAGCCACTTAAATGTTGTAAAAATATGGCCGCAGGTATTTCTAGTATATTTCAGGCACTTTGACTTGTTCATATTAAACAAAAATTTACAGCATTTGGCATATGTACAATTTTACAAAATGGTACTTGCCAGAAACCTATTAGTTACTAGCGAACCGGCCCGACTTCGCCCGGGTACAATTGAGTTTTACTCTGATGCACTAATAAATAAATCGCTAAAAGACATTTCATTTATATGAAAAAAATATTATAAAATTATTTTATGTTGGCCTAGGTTTTTAACTGATTACGGTAACCCAAAAGTAAGGAAATATATTTACCCGATAGCCAAGTAGTAGGGTATTGTTTTTGGAGTGTATATTTGCAACTATCGCGTTGTTACCACATTTCTCCTTTCCAGCGTCGATGTATGAAAATCAAAACGTGAGTTCATCAAGTTTTAGCTTTAGAAATAAGTGTACCTAGGTACTACATTTACGCATGATTGAGGGATCTTAATCGATCGCCATAATTAAGTAATGTTCCCAGAGGTACACAGTTAGATGGGCGATTGTTTAGTGGCATAACATCTGAGCGCTTCCGGGCTTCGGAGAGGACGTTAAATATTCGGTCCCGGTTGTTGTTGATTAATGGCAGTCGTAAAGCCATTTCAGAGGTCCTTGGGCTGACTGATAAACTCTGACACCAGAGGAAAAAAAAGATTTCGGTTACGTTCCCAGCCATTGCAGAATTACGTTATTCCACAGGAACCGTACAATTTACCGGGATAAAAAGTATCCTATGTCGTATTCCAGGACCTTAAGTACCTACATACCCAATTTCATCAAAATCCGTTCAGCCGTTATGGAGTGAGTGGTAACAAACATACACAAACAAGAACACACAGGCTTTCGCATTTATAGTATAAGTAGTATTAGCTCCCCGACCGGGAGAGGCACGTTTAGCAGACTCCCCAAACCCCCCAACCGCATCCAAATGCGATTCTGGTCACACAGAGCCGTTGCGCGTCACTGTGCTGGCGTAACGTACGTGATGACACTACGTGAAATCTGATAAGCATTACGGTGTCGCTATGGCCTCGTAACTTAAAGAGCTGACTGCGACCTTGATAAGCACGCACATCGTGTACTTAGCTTAACAGTACGCTTTTAGATACGATAACCACTTGACTCGGTCTCTGTGCAAGCACTGCTTTGTTATCATAATTTTAGAGACGACTCTTAACTGTAGGAGAATGGCAGTGTTCCTCTCTCATGATCACTCGAATGTGCTCGCCTATAACAGATTACTCACGACTGTCACCCGGCCTTGCTGTATCGTGGCAGCTGATGTCGTCAGCACATGCGTGCACGTTTGTACTGAGAGTCTTTGTATCCGCAATTAAAACGTTCACTTTTCGTACAATCANTTTTTTTTTTTTTTTTTTTTTCCCCCCCCCCCCCCCCCCCAAACCAAAGTGGGGGGCCAAATTTTAAACGTTTCCTGATATTAATGAAAAAAAAAAAAGAAATATGGAATTATGATCTGCAGTGACACTCTAAAACGACATAACTATTAAAAGTCCAAGGTGGTGGGCCGATACTTTCAATTTGTTACAATTTTTGTTGGGATAATTTTTTTGTTGAAACATTATTTAGGAAAGTTTTTTTATTATAATTATTTTCTTTAAAATAATGTTTGTTGAACAAATTTTTACGGTTAGAGGTTGTCGGGTATGAGGGTTGACGAACATCCAACATGACATCGAGCCCTGGCTGTGACACCTACCAACATGGCGGATGGCTCCGACCAACACGGCAGCGGCCGCGCCTGTGACATCAAACAAGATGGTGGTCTAATATTGTTCCAGATGTTTGATGCCTGTTCTAAAAGTCGCCTATATATAACTATTTACATGTAACGTGTTCAAGAGGACTTCAGACACGATGGAGCACACACTTGTGGTGTGGTATTTTTGACACCTGGTTAGTGGGACCATATCTGTTGCCAGATACATTCACTGGATAAATGTATGCGATGTTTCTCCGTGAAATTATGCCAGAGTTGTCGGAATACATTCCGCTGGCCGTCCTAAGAGTTATGTGGTACAAACTTGACGGAACACCACCTCGTGACAGCGAACCAGCTCGCGGGGAACTTGATCACATCTGTCCGCAGTAGTGGATCGGTAGGGGTGGGCCTGTATCCTCGTCACAAAGGATGACGGAACACAATCCCGTATAATTTTTTTTTTGGGGGATTCCTCAAAGATGTAGTGTACCGTGAACCTGTGTACAGCGTTAAGGAATGCATTGCTCGATTGCATGCTGCTGTCGTACATGTAACCAATGATCACTTTCGTGCAGGACAGGCAGCCGTTCCGCGATGTGTGCACGCCTGCACTGAGATGGAGGGCGTTAAGTTTGAGTATTTGTTGATATGAAACCATTACAGTAAATAGTTTGCATGTATTACACTGTCACTAACATGTTCTCAGAAAATGCACGTAGAAACGATTTTATGTATAAATAAATCTAGTATTAAAGCTGTGTACTATGTTATGGTGTTAAAATGTAAATAACCATGTTTCAGCAATAACGCTACATTTTGTACTACACTTTTAAAAACAATATCCTTCATTTTACTGAAAATTCTGGTAAAAATTTTCCAGAAGTGTCTGTAAACACTCCATAAAATAATGGACTCATTGATTTTCAAAAGCGGACTTTCCAAAGAACCGCTCAGTTAATTTCCTTGATAGTTTTCTCTTCTTCTAGTTTAAAACAAAATAAAGACAATTAATCAGTTCTTTAATTTCCATTATTCAGTGTTCTACTGTGTATAAAGAAAATATTAAAAAAATGTTAAAATATTATACCTTGAGCGTGATTTAAACAAGTGTTAGAAAATCAATAATCCATAACTGCAACCACTCATCTACAACCTTCATATGATGTCGTGTGGTATAACGTTGGTACTTCTATTGCAGTCACATAAGCAACCTTTACAGACGCTTGATGCTACTTTTTGACGTTTGAACGAATAAGTCTAATTGGCATGGATAACCTAACTGCCGCAGAAACGATACTTTTCTGGTTACAGTGGCAAAGAAAACTTCATGCAAACTTGGCATTATTCATTACCGAAACCCGAAGCTATAGGAAGTAAGGATACTATCCATATTTCGTATTTACGGGCTGAGATCCATTTTTCGTTATTACGGATTGCGTTTCCGTGTATTTACTGTACCTCTCCGTAAGTATTATGTTCACGACTGCAATTAACTCAAGAAATTTGTTATGGTTTAATCGTGAAACAGCATTTCCAATTTTTTTTTTTTGTCAAGTGGATGCAGCTTTCACCTGAGTGGTTCAAAGGGACACCTTTATTGGAGACAAAATGAAAAAATCTGTAAGAATATATATGCATTTTTATACAGTTTTTCTCCAGATTTGGAAATTTTGTGTCCAGTAAAGAAAGATGTCTGTTTGATCAACTCAGTATGTATATATACATGTAAATGCATATACATGTCACTTTGTTATATTAATCCTTAGTGGTAAATATTTATTTGGAGTAAACAGATATACGTGTATGTTTCTCTTATTTCAAACATTAATTGTGCTTTACCATTTTTTAATAATACAATTCTTTAAGATTAAAATCAAAATTCATCTTTACGGTGGTTTTAAGACCAAGATAAAAATTATGTGTAATGACAGTTTAGAATTTAAGAATGAAATACTCGACTAATATTGAATTTGTTTGAGTTACAGAATAAACTGACTAAATACACTGACATTACAAAAGTCGTGGGAGAGTAGTATGTAAATTTATGGTGGCGCCACCGTACTGTGACATCCTGGAAGCGCCTAGAGCAGGCCCGTCCAACATACGGCCCCCGGGCCACCATCCGGCCCGCGTAGGCCCTACATCCGGCCCGCGAGCTAGTTAAAATATTTAAAGTCATAGCATAGATAGATGATGACATATAATAGACAAATATTGCGCAAACAATCTTTAAAAAGTATCTTAGATAATATGTTTATTTTATCGACTACGAATAATATTCACATGTTTGTAGGCAAGTAAATAATGTTTACCTACGATTTATAAACAATAACACGAACTGCGCTTCGTAGGTATCAAATCCGCGCGTGCACTGAGACGCGCCCCACCCTCTCACCACACCTTCGCGCTCGTAGCACCGCCGCCGTGTCGCTCGCTCAAAGTCACTTGGCCGGCAAAGTTTGTCACGACGCGAGTAATTACTTATTTGGTTTGTTTTGTTCGATCGCGATTGTGTTTCATTTGTAAATTAATAGTGAATGAAGTTTCTTGTAGTGAAAAGTGGTGAATAAACGTAGGTACGTAATTTAAATCTTAAAAAATAGATGAAGTATATTTATTTAATTACGGTTAACGATTGTCTTTTGTTATCAATACCTACATTGTTTGAGTAAATTTTGAGATACATATTTACTTAAGTAGGTGCATAATTTTGTGTTGTCTTATGGTTATTTCAGATCAGGATGTCAACAGAGAAAAAGCGTAAAGTTGACACAGAATGTCGAATATTTAAAAACAGTTGGACTGAAGACTTTTTTGTCACAGAACATAATGAAAACATACTGTGTCTTATATGTAATCACAAAATAGCAGTTTGCAAGGAATACAATGTTAGGCGGCATTATTCTACAAAACACGCTTCTAAATACGATACGTACAAAGGTCAAATTCGAGTCGATAGTGTAAATTCGTTGAAGCTAAATATGATCGGTCAACAGGCGTTGTTCAAAAAACCAAAAGAAAACTCCGAGACAGTTACAAAAATTAGTTTCATGATAGCAGAAGCTATTGCCAAACGAAGTAAACCCCTATCTGACGGAGAATTTGTCAAGGAGTGTTTGGAGATATTTACATCGGTAGCGTGTCCGGAGCAGAAAGCAGTAGCTAAAAATATCAGCTTGTCACATCAAACCATAGCAAGAAGAATTGATGACATGGCCATAGATATTGAATCATCTTTAAAAACACAATTGAAGAAATGCGTTTTTTACAGTTTCGCTCTCGACGAAAGTACTGATATGTCGGATACGGCGCAATTGGCAGTTTTCGTGAGAGGAGTGACAGAAGACTATACCGTGGTCGAGGAATTACTTGATTTGCGTCCAATGAAAGATACAACGACAGGAAAAGATATCTACGAAGAAGTAAAGAGTTGCATAGAAAATAATGAACTTCAAATCGAAAACCTTTGCGGCATTACTACAGACGGTGCACCAGCAATGACAGGAAGAGTAAATGGTTTTGTGGCTTTACTGCGGAAGAGCATCAAACACATGTTTATCCAGCATCATTGTATTATTCATCAAGAACAGCTATGTTCAAAAGTTCTTGAACTGAAGCACGTGATGGATAAAGTAGTGCGGACCGTTAATTTCATACGCGCAAGAGGACTCAATCACAGACAGTTCCAAGCTTTTCTATCTGACGTAGGTTCAGATCACGAAGACATAGTGTACTTTAGTCGTGTTCGCTGGCTCAGCAGAGCAAACACACTGAAGCGATTCTATTCGTTGCTTGATGAAATAAAAACTTTTCTTGAAAATAAAGACCAAGAATTTAGTTTTTTAACTGATGAGCAGTGGTTGGCTGATCTGGCTTTCCTGGTAGACATAACTAAATACCTCTCTGATCTTAATCTAAAACTGCAAGGAAAAGATCAACTATTTACGCAGTTATATGAACATGTTCAAGCTATCACAAAGAAGCTCCTATTATTGGAGAAACAGCTGGAACAAAAGCAGTTGGCTCATTGGGAGACCTTGTCTTCAAGAAACCAAGAGACGTTGGAGTTAGGCAAGTACGCATCATTACTGCAGAGGTTGAGGAATGAGTTTGATGAGAGATTCGCAGACTTCAAATTACAACTGCCCACCATGAAAGTCTTCCAAAATCCCTTTGATGTTGAAGTTGAAAGCGCCAGGCTAAACCTACAGTTGGAATTGATTGAAATACAAAGCAATTCTCTTCTAAAAACCGCATACGATGGTTGTCTTCCAAATGGGTTGGTTGAATTTTACAAAAAGTATGTTGACCAAAAACAATACCCAAACATGACCAAATTAGCTCTTCAACAAATTTCCTTATTTGGTAGTACATATACTTGTGAACAGCTTTTTTCCCGCATGAAACACAACAAATCCAAAACAAGATCATCATTATCAGACATCCATCTTTTAGGCATTCTGCGCATAGCCACATCTAAAATATCAGCTGACATAGATGCCGTGAGTAAACAAAAAAAATGTCAGGTATCTCATTAGATTGGTTTTGATTTATTTAAGTGTAAGCATTGTAAAACTAAGGTTTTCTTTTTAATAAATTATCCATATTGCATAATATAAAAAATTCCGTTTTATTTACATTTATTAATATTTTAAAGCTCACTTTGCTATTGGGTATTTCTTTTGGCCCGCTATGGTTACAAACATGCTTGACCTGGCCCGCCGCAAAATTATATTGGACACCCATGGCCTAGAGCGACTACTGTGGCCACCTTGTTCGCCCATTATGAACCCCATCGAGTACTTATGGGACGTTTGGGGAGGTCCATTCGCACCCGAGGTCCTGCGCTTACAAATAGCATGGAGCTGTGGGAAGCTATCCATACGGCATGGTTTAACATCTCTCCACAGTTGTTTTGTCCACATGTGGAATAGATGCAGCTTTTCGCCTGACTATAGGAGGTCATACAGAATACTGGACCCCTAACCCACATGACTTACGGCCTGCCAGTGTACACAGATTTCACAAAATGAGGGCTTAACCTTTCTTTGAAAACGTTGCACAAACGTAGTGTCTAAGAAGGCCATATAAACTTACAGGTTTTTAATTGGTCAGGATGTTTTTAATGATGGCAATATAAACAATTTAGAGTAGAATATTATACATATTTACCAATTTAACAAAATTCCACAAAAACCTTTGTATACTGAGAGTATCAGTTTGAAGCATCGCGTAATAGCTTTTTCGTCCGCCTTTTTATAAGATATTGCTAGGTGATATAATTGAACATTCATTTCCTTCAACAAAATCCCAACCAATTTTGCACACAAATGGGGCTAAAGTAGGTAATGTTTGGTTACGAGATTTAAGTGAGTAACTCACATGTTTTAAAAATTACGACCCTGTAAATTTTTGAGACTAGTAAAGCCTGTTTACCAAACCATTAAACTGGTTACAACCGAAATTGATGCTCCTAATGCTGACTCCGTAATGCAGTGGGTTGCATGCCAACTTACGGCATGAAGAGTTCTGGGTTCGAGTTCCGGGTGAGAAACATATGTATTTGTAATTATCTCATAGTGCTGCATAGGTTTTTCTGGTTCCATATCTTATAACACCAATGAAATCAAAATATTATGGCATGTATGCAGAGGAAAGTATAGCCATTAATTTAATCGGTAACTTGTTCTTTATGTTTTTCATAACTGAATACATTACCACCTGGTATACACTATCAAATGTAATGTTTATATCAATTTTAATCCACAAAGCGTACAAATTTTTTTTTAGTTACATTTTTTTAGATTTCTAAGTGTTTATTAATTACCGCCATAAAATAATAGTATTCTGTGTTGCTTACATAAAGGCGCAAAACGTAATTTAGCTAATTTATGTAGCATCGTTAACGTTTTCGGCTAGAAAACTAATGTGATAATCAACCTGTCATGAAGTGTGTTTATAAACCCCGAACTATAAAAAACGATCGCCAAAGCGTATTGTTGCGGGATGGCCCCAAGATATGGTGTACTGAGAAGCACAAGAAAATCTTTCTCTCAACCAGTTTCGGACTCCTAACAATACGATAGTACCCAGTAAAAAAAAACTTAAGTTACAGTTACTAAATACTCTGAGGAGCCAAAAAAAACTAGTACACCTGCCTAGGACCCCGCGAGCACTCAGAAGTGCCGCAAGACGACGTGGCATGGACTCGACTAATGTCTGAAGGTATGCAGGAGACAATTCACACCATGAATCCTGCAGGGCAGTCCACACATCCATAGGAGTGCGAGGCGGTGGAGATCTCTTCTGAACAACATGTTGCAAGACATCCCAGATATGCTCAATAATGTTCATGTCTGGTGATTTAGGTGGCCAATGGAAGTGGCTTAAGTCAGAAGAGTAACTGGAGCCACTCGTTAGCAATTCTCGACGTGTGGGGTGTCGCATGTTATCGCTACCTCGGAGATGCTGTGTCCCATCTTTCGTGCGCCGACTATAACACCTGTTCAAACGGACTTAAATCCTGATAACCTGCGATTTTAGCAGCAGTAACCGATCAAGCTGCCGACCGCATCGCGTTATTCTGATTGGTTCCATACCTCTGTTATTTGCATACGCACACCTATACCAATTATTTTGGCTCTTCAGTGCAGTAGTAGAAAATATATGAGTCGGGCACAAGGGCTGGGGGTCTGGAACCAGAGCCAACATCATGATCCATTATCCCAGTGTGCTGGCGGCCATCTGGTCCGCAATGTATGATACAGGTGACCTTTACCTTGACCCGTAACCTTGACCTTGATCCTGTACCTGTGACCTTGAATGACCTTCAACACAAAAAATCCAAAAACATTGCAAATAATTATATAATCCCCAAAAAATTAAATATAAAATTTTAAAAATGAACAAAATGAAAAAAAATATTCAAAATTATTATTTAAAGGTGTAACTGTAGGATGTCCGGGGTTCGATGACAGGTGGATCGACTACACTCCTGACACGACCGGCCCTCGCCAGGTCGGCCAGTGACCATCGCATAAGCCATGTTAGATGCTGATGAACTTGACATTCAAACTTGACCTTGGATGATCCTCAAGCAAACAAATGTAAAAATTCCCCAAATAAAAAAATATAAAAAAGTAAAAAAAATTATGAAAAAATTACATCTATGAGTACGACCACTATTGTATGCAAGTGACCATGACCCCAATGACCTTGAAATTATTTCTTTGCAAA
The DNA here is from genome assembly GCA_002778355.1 of Clitarchus hookeri. Taxonomy (NCBI): domain Eukaryota; kingdom Metazoa; phylum Arthropoda; class Insecta; order Phasmatodea; family Phasmatidae; genus Clitarchus; species Clitarchus hookeri. Next base: position 127,068 of record NQII01002540.1, on the reverse strand, counting down.
AGTTTTTTTAATAATTTAAGTGAAGATGAAACGTCTTATTCATATCCTTGGTTGAAGAACCGATTAGCTCATATTAAGCGACGTGCTCAGAATATTTTGACTAAATTTGGTGAACAGTTGTTTGATGCTCAGTTTGATTCAGTTGAATGTATTGTGGGTCAGACCCAATATCTTTCTGATCCAATTTCGAGTTTGGAAGCAGTTTCCATCAGTGTTAATAATAACAGCAACGACGATATTCCTACCACCTCCATTACCTCAGTCACCCAACGGTTTGCTAGGCATTAGTGTCAGTGCATTATCCCATTGTATTCCAGTCCCCCAATCCATTCCAGTTAACACCCATTTTCACACTTGCATAAACCACCCTTTCAGCCCCGGCTCACCACTCTGGTCTACTTGTCCACAGCCAATTTTCATTTCATACGAACAGATTTTTCATTACACCTGTGCACATGTCATCTTCAGCATCACCCATGAATTAATCTGTTTTGGCAAAATCACACACCCACTTAAGAACATGCTGAGTAATTTTCCAGTGGGATAAAAGTATCAAAATTTATGAGTTTTTTGAAAGTGATTGTTAAACTCTGTCAAAGTAAAACAGTGCCAGAGGCATAACTGCTTAAGGTAATTTACTCTTTTACTCAAGGCCCGCTTAGTAAACAGGCCGGTTAACCCATATTACAACATTATTTTTTGGTACCTTCCATTCAGACATTCTGAATTTTTTTATGCCCTCAATATTGCGTGCTCAGTTACAACTGTGGTTGTTTAATCGTTTGCAAGAAACTGAGGAGGCTCTTTCTGTTTATGTAAACAGTACTAATGAGGTTGCCCAAACTGTGTTTCAATTTACCTGAAAGTGAAATGTTTAAAACTATATTAGTAGGCTTTGATCCTCAAAAGTATTCTCGTTTAATGTTTTTCGCTAAATCCAACATTTTCGCAGAATTCGATAGGGCATTCATACACTCACAGAACAGCAGATATGCTGATAAAAATGCTATAATATCTTTAGGCCACACTAATCACTTCGCGGTAGCGTTAAAAATATATTACCTCCTGATTCTACCAACAATGCTGTTTACCAATATAATCAATCATATACAGAAACAGAATGATAACAAATCTCCTTCCACCTCGCACAATCTTGAACAAGACAACCCATCTTCTTGTACATATATTGTAAGAGGATATACCACACGATTGACCAGTGTTTCAAGTTATAAAATAAGTCCCGAGGGGACAACAAGTGAGCTATCTTCCTCGCAACTCTGGCAAGGTTGCCAATGCTCAGTATAAGGCTCACCTTTTCCAAAATGTAAATATTTGCAGCCGTTTTAAACAGCTGTTCGGTCGTTATGACCACTGTGAGAAGAAAGAATTTAGAGTGTGTCAAGTAAATTTCTCTAATTTAGTGCTGATAGGGCCATTATCTGTTATTGCTCCTGTTGATTCTGGATATGTGTGTACAATTATGACTGTTAAGGTTTTTTGAAAAAATTAGAAAATTTGGTTTAGTTAAGTCTGTTGAACCTTCAGACGTGCAATTATCCCTCTTCAAGTCAAGCTTTGTCAATATCTCGTTGCGCCACTTTCAAGTTTAAAATTGGTAATTTTTCTTGGTTGCGCAGATGTCTCGTTTCAAAAAATTTGCTTCATATTTTATTTTGGGAGCTGGATTCATGGCCACCACAGGCCCAATCCTTGACATTAAAGTAGAAATATTTTTTTTCAATTTTCCCTTGAGACAAAAATCACATTGGTGGACTCTCAAATTAAGCAGTCTTTCTTCTGACATTAGAGAAGAGTCCAATCAAGTAGTAGATTCGTTTGATCATGTTGAACAACAGCAGCATTCTGCTATTGAAAATTTGTGTACATGCTTTCCCGAGGTGCTTACCACTGTGTTAGAGCATACTAAATTGCTGGAGTACCAGATAAAACTGCTTAACAAGGAAAATGACAACAGTCATCCACCACCACCTCACATGGAAATTTTAAGAAAACAGTTTCATGGTTTGTTATCTATATGTGTATTTGAACACTCTACTTCCCAATATGCTAGTCCCGCCTTTTTGGCACCGAAACACAATGGGAAATATCGTACGGTTTTGGAGTTTCGAATACTAAACAAAAATATTTAAATTGAGTCAGTTCCTCTTCCTGACCTCCACTCAGCATTTAATTGGTATGTAAAAGCAAAATCTTTTACAGCCATATATTTAAACCTGGCTTATCATCAAATTCCCGTGTTAAAAGATTCCAAACCAATTACAAGGTTTTGTGTTCTATGGAACCTATATCAATTTATTCATATTTGGCTTGGCCACGGGTGCTCGGATATTTACTAGGCTCCTATATATAATTTTTCACGATGTAAAATTTAAGTTTTTCTCTAACTATTTGCACAATTTTTCATATATATCGACTATTTTGAAAACCACTTGGACCACATGAAAGAAGTTCTTTCTCGCTTAGTAAATACGAGTTTTGCAGTTATTACTTCAAATGTTAAATTCGCAGTTCAATAAATTTCATTCCTGGGACATAATATTTCTTCCAGTAGAATCTCCCTTGATTATGCTGGGAAGAGAGGGGGGTTGGGGGGTGGGGGAAAAATTCATTAGAGATTTTTCTCCAACACGAGATGCTAAAGGTACGGTAATATGGGGTAAGAGTCCATATGGGGCAAGAGTCTTACATTGTCGTAGTTCTCGCAGTCGCCATCAGATAGCATCAACTCTCATATAGGGAATTTTCGAAATGCTTTCCACGCACTTGACACAGCTGGTTGCCCGCTGCCTGCTATTAAAGGGAATGCAGTCTGAACTATTTGTCTGGAGCGACGTTTGATGTAATGTTTTTGTGTTAAAGAAATGTATGAAGAAATACAAAGAGTTATTGTTGAATTTTTTATATAACATGCAGGTTTTTTGTTTGCATTCATATGAGGGTGTAATTTTGATTATGCAACTGTGAAATGTAGTGGGCGAATTATATTTTTCCTATTTTTGGGGTGAGTTTCCTGGGGCAAAAGTTTCTCACAAACGATTATGCAGACTATTGCCCTACAATATCAAAAATTATGAAAAACTTTTCATCTTTTTCTTAATATGCTCAGAACTTATACAAATTGATTGTTGTACAGAAATAAAAGTTAGCAAAATGTAATATTATAAGAAAAATCAAATACCATATTTAACACAAGGAAACAAAGATGTTGGATTAATAAAAATTATTAGACTTTAAGTAGTCTGTTGGCAATAGTTTTCTATGGCAAAGTAATGAAACAGTAATACAGAGTGAGTATAAAAGAATACCCCTATATTTTAAGGTCTATAATATCAAAACCAAACAACCCACAACCTTGATTGACCAATAAAATGACCAGTGGAACCGTGAAGTTTGTTTACCATACATTAATGTTCAATGTGACCACCATGAGCGGCCAGAACGACATCTACGTGATAATAAAACTCGTTCCACGCTCTTGTCAGCATGTCCGGTGGTATGGTTTGGATGGCGTTCGTAACTCTCAGTTTGAGGTGGTGAGGGGCAAGCGAGCTCTCATTCGACACGTAAATGTGAAGGGGACGGTCTGATGTTTCCTTTATGTGCCCAGAACGAGGTAGACGATGCCTCCATGTCTAAGCTGGTTTTTAGCGATGAAGCGACGTTCCATACAATTGGTAAGGTGAACCGACACAACGTGTGGATATAGGGTCAGGAGCTTCCACATGAAAGTATCGAACACGAGCGCCCTTCCCCCAATGTGAACGTGTTTTGCGCTGTATCCAAAGACACTGTTTTCGGCCCTTTCTTTTTTCACGAGCCCACTGTTACTGGAATCCCTTATTTGGACATGCTTACAGAGTGGTTGTTTCGTTAGTTAGAAGATGCGGTGGGGGACTTCATTTTCCAGCAGGATGGTGCGCAACCTCATTGGCACTTATAGGCTAGGCAAATTAGGAAAAATAGCGGAAAGTTTAGATATAGTCGTAATCGTTGTCATTCCTTATGTTTTTTGGGTCGCTGAACACGAATCTGAGGTTTCCTGACAGCATTTTTCGCCAGAACATAGTTTCTTTTTGCAAAAAACCTCGAAATTTTGCCACTTTTTTGGTTTTCTGACTATATCTTGGGAACTATGCGTTTTTCTGAAAAGATCATTCCATACAAAATTAAAGAAAACAAAATTACCTATTTGTTTTGTCTATACTATTTTTTCAACGACAAACCGTTCCGCCACTAGAGTGCGCCAAAGAATGGGCAAAATTCCCAAAAATCACAAAAACGCCATTTTTCGACTTTGTACGCCCGATGTCCATGGAAACGACTCATGTTATGATAGTTTTCACCATGTATGGTATTGAACTTGATGAAATACACTTAAAATAAATGTTGGGCCCAATAGTTTTCAAAGAAATGTCTAAAATCAAATTGAAAGAAAGGAGACAAATTAGTGAAATAAGTTATACTTAGCTATTGTTATATTTACATTAAAATGACTTAATACGAATAATAAATTGCGTAATTGCAGGTAAAAGACCATTTTGAAGAATGATGAAACTAAAACAGGTACAGGTATTTGTAGGTATTTGTATGTACAGGTCTAGTCCATTTATTGGGTATTTTCCGGTGGAACAGACAGGAAAAGTGTGTATTAGTGGTTATTAGATGGTAATATTGGTAAGGAATATGCTGTAGGCAGGTACCTATGAACTTCAGAAATATTTACTGTTATTAACCTGTCGCGTAACTTGTGGGGTTTCACTCGTCGACTGAGGCTCGTTGGAGAGACACATCTGTAAAGAACAGGATGGAATTAGTGACGTACTTGAGATATTGTTACAAATATAGGAATATGATGGTTCTTCTATACGCAATAGAAGTTGATAGGTACTACTAATGTGAAAACAAGGTTTGGAATTTTAGGTGATGTTACATACCTTTGGAGCTCGTAGCTGTTTCTTCTTCCTCCTCCTCCTCCAGTGACTCTAACGCTTCCTCCTCAGTTCGCAATTGAATCCCAAGTTTGACTTGAAGGTCCCAAGTAGCTAGAAGAGTCGTGATTGGCTCGAGCCCGTTGCTGGTCCTCTTCCAACCCCAATCCTCAGCTCGTTTCTTAACCCCCATCCATTGCTGCACTTGAAGGTACACCCTGTAACTGTGCTGTGCCGTTGCAGCTGCTGAAGTTGGTAGCGCAGCTATTTTCGACGAAGCCTTGAATGCTGCCTTCTTGTAATTAAGGAAGCACAGGTGGTTCAGAGAGGGTGGAGTCCTCCCACTGTAGCCGTATACTTCGACCAAAAATCGTTCTCCGGCTGCTGCGATAGTCTGGGGAGTGGCGTTGCTGTCTTTGAAAACACTGACGACGTCAGCAAGGTCACGATTTTTAGTGAGTACTTTTACAAACTTCAATTTCCCCTGGTTGAATGGTGCTGATGTCGTGTCACAGCCACTCATAGCGTGTAAGAACAAAATGTTCTCGGCAACAGTCTTGTTCTTTACAGCGAGGAGTGGAGAGTATGTTGTTGATGGAGTTTTGTCTTTTCCTTGCTTTAAGAAGAAAACATTGTTTTCCTTGCACAAACCAATGAGAATCACCAACAGGTCTGCATCTTCTCCCACCACGACTACACTCTCATTGGATTTAGCCAGTGACAGCGCTTCTGTAACTATCAGCGTGTCCGCATCTTCTGGTGCCTGTTTCGCAGTCATGTTGTGTGAGGCAAGCTTCTTCATTATCATGGCAATCAGTCGTTTTTTGTTATTTGGGTTAGCCAGGAATTTTTCTTTCTTTGTGGTCGGGGTCATGGTTGCATCAAAGAGGATGTCCGCGGAACAAGTTTTCATAGATCTTTTCAATCTTTCTGCACTTTTCATTCCACCTTGCGCATGTTCGGGGTACCCATCAAAGACAACTCTTGTTTGGGATCCATATATTGTTATAACATATCCAACGTATCTGTCACATATTTTTGAAAAATATTTGTTGTCGGGCCAGACAACTTTGTGCAGCAAGAACCCACCATCGATCACGTACTGCACTTGACCGCTGAAGTCCTTGTTTTGAATGGGGACGAATTCTTTGTACAACTTTGATTTGGTCCCTTTTCGCAAACCATTCTCGAACAGAGAGAAAGAATAAGGTCCCAGGTCGTACATCAAGAAGTATTCCAGTTCTTCATCTGAATTCTTAACCACACTGATTCGTTGAATCAACGTGGTGGGATTAATGGGGAAAACTTCGTTTTCTACTGTTATTGCGTTGCTCATTATGGCAAGTGGCTGGACACGGTCATTACGTTGAAATTTGACATCACCAAAATTAGAGTTGTCTGCAGCTCTTTTAACAATGCCGTCCATGCCTTTTTCCCAAGCCTGATGACAGTCGACCCTGTTGTCAGCAACAACTCCTGTGCTAAGAGAAAACAAATATGGGTTTTGCGAAAATGGGAAATGTTCCTGCAACCAGTCATACATCTTTGCATAGTCCTTGTTGTCACGAGCGATTCTTGCATCTGCCAGGCCATGATGCTGATGCGAGGTTTCAAATGAAACACCACAGAAATTTTCAATTTGCTCGCAAACGTGTTGCCCTGCTGCCAAGGACATGGTCCACCTTGTCTGAATGCTTTCTTCTACCCCTCGCCCATGAGTCAGGCCTCCACTTACTTTCATGCTCCTCATGAGGAATTGTTCAATGAGCATATCAGTCCACGTCCCTGACCAAAACTTCGTGGCTGACCGTCGCACTGTAAAGAAGCTATTATCAGCAAGTTGTTCGTATTCATCAGGAGACATAGTTTCCTTCAAGTTCAATATGTCCTGGAGGTACAGGTGTGCGGATTTAGCATAATGAAAATGAACTGATGCATGGAAGGAAGGCAGCATCTTCCATACTGTTTCCAGGCGTAACTCCCAATTACCAGTCCTCTCAGCCAGAATGAATAATTTCACTAGATTGACCATTTCTATATACTGCACCCACAGTTTCGAGGTTGGACCATATGGGGGTTGTATCAAACGTTCGAACTGTTCATACACCTTCTGTCTGATTTCTCGACATTCAGAAGAGTCCCTGGCAAGGATCACCGATGTTTCAAAATTATGCACAATTTCTTCCAACTGCGATTCAGTTCTCGAGGAGAAGGTTATTATGTTCAGGACAACTTTCATAAGGGCAGCATGTGCTAAAATATGGGCTCTCACTGTTCTGTAGTACATATGCCTTGTCGTCATTTTCTCAATTGTATTTATGTCATATCAGGTGTGTACTAAATCCTTCGATCCACTGCCATTCATTGGGTAACAGACAGAACCCAAGTATGACATCAGTAAATGAAAGCCGCCTAGGCGAATTACCACATGTTGAAGCATGGGGTCGTCACAATTAGCCACAATGTACCGTGCTTTTAAGTAGAGCGGTTGGTTAAATGTGACTACACACGATGTCTGTTTGTTAGCCCTGCACTTCCCTGCTGCTTCCAGCAATGCAGTGTAGATGGTGTCGTACTCGGAAGGAGGAGCATTANACCATTAATAAAAGGAAGGCACACAGTGTACGTTTTCTCAAAGGCGAGGCCCTGGGTGGCTTGTTCCATAAACGCGTTCCATCCCGGTGTTATGGACACATCTTTGTGTTTGCTGAACAGCCAAAGAATTTCAGCAGCTGAGAGATAGGTGATCTGGGATGTCCGAAACTTGTAGGAGAGGTCTTCAATCTTTATTGCCTTCAGTCCATCACCACCCTCTTTTGCCTCGAAACGTTTCAAATTAACATGGCCAAATTTTCCAACAACATCTGCAGCTGGTATCCTTGCCATTCTCTGAATTGTTGCATCTGGAGGCACAGCAGAAGCTGGGGCAACAGTAAAAATTCCTCCCATGACGTGGAACGTGTTGTATCCATCTATTGTTCGAGTATTAGAATCCGCATTGTCGTATACGAACTGAATAAATCCATCTTCTGTTACTTTTTCCTGCGAATGCAAGGTTGATGAAATTTCAAATCGTACTGCTTCTGAGTAACTGCAGCAAAACCCCAACGAACTCAAAACATCGATCAACTTCCGGGACCCAAATTTTTTGTAAATAAATGCTCCAATTCCGACTTGTAAATTTGACAGAAACGACCGAGGCCTTACAGCACTGATAATACTGTGAGCAATTGCGTGGCACTTTTTTTTCCAATTTATCGGTATGTTCCCCCTTCTTTCTCTTCACAATCAAAGTATGCAGAAAATGTTTGAGTGTATCAGGAATGACTGACTTCGCCTCTTCCAGAAAACGGTCTGGAGCCGGGTACTCGTTGACATCATAAACCTGCGATCTGTCTTCCTCGCAAATTATTTTTGAAGCTGCTTCCACTACACGAAGCTTCTCTTCTGCTTCAGACTTACACTTTTGCTTATACCATGCATCGTTCAGTATCTTCTCCTCAATATTTTTAAAACAAACAACAGTCTTCTTTTTCTTATTGGTCGTGAACGTTATATCCTCCCCATATTTCTCTTTAAGTCTGGCCTTGACTGTTTTTGCATCTGGCACATAGTCTCCTTTTATCTGTTCAATTAGTTCATCTAACGAGAACTGGCATTCATCATTGCTGATTTCAAGGGATGTGCATATGTATTCCATTGCAACATCAATTTCAAGTGCAAATGGACCACGCCTTGTCGATACTACTTTCGGTTTTCTTGCTTTAGCAGACAGTTTTGTACGACAGCTTTTGTGGTATTGCGCATCGTATGCAACCAAGTCGGGAACATGCTCAATCCGGCGAAGTATAGCCCGTCCATATTCATCATTTGCATCTTGGGCATCCTTCATAATACTGTTTCTCAAGCTTGGATATGCGTCACGAACCTGGTACACATCACGCTCATTTGGAAGTTTTTTGGATTCTGCAGCCAAAAACGCAGCAGTAATTTCCAATCCACATATGAAAATTAATGAAAAATGAGTGACTGCTGATCGGGTTCGTTGAGCTGTACTGGCGTCTCGTTTTTTCAGGAAAGCAACAATGGATCGATCATCTGTATATGATTTGCTACACTTTTTATGCACTTTGACGGACGTTTGTCCCCTTAAACTACCGCCCTTCCTATTTTTCCTTCTTTTACTGGCTTCAATAAACGATGCAACTCCTTTCTCTTTCACTGTTGCTATTGTCCCTCCATCTTCTAGCGGCAAGCCACAGATAAAACACACCGACATCGCGCGCGACATTCACGTTAGCACGGTAAATCGAACTTGTAAAACCGGACACATATACGAACAGTGGAATATCTGAACATCAACTGACGAGCCGGTGGCTTGGTCGGGGCCCTCAGGGACAAGTACAACTATACTTGTATGGGAGGGGCCCTCCTCAGGTAGCGACCATCTGCCACAAAAAAAAAAAGGTTTTCCCGGTTCACTGAGATAAGACACAAAACCCCATATTCCAACACTCAAACATTCATTCCAATATTCATTTACCATCTTCCCATGAGTTTGTGGCACGCAGCAGGCTGGATGATGTTTACTTTTTTTTCACTAATTTGTCTCCTTTATTTCAATTTGATTTTTGACAATTCTTTGAAAACAATTGGACCTAATATTTGTTTCAAGTGTATTTCAGCGGACCCCGTATCTATTTTTAAGTATATTTCATCAAGTTCAATACCATGCATGGTGAAAACTATCATAACATGAGTCGTTTCCACGGACATCGGGCGTAGAAAATTGAAATATGGAGTTTTTGCTATTTTTGGGAATTTTTACCCTTTATTTGGCGCGCTCTAGCGGCGGAACGGTTGGTCATAGAAACAAATGTTTTGAACCAAAAATGTAGGCAATTTTATTTACTTTAATTTTGTGTAGATTCGTCTTTTCGAAACAACGCATACTTCCCATGATATAGGCAGAAAACCAAAAAAAGTGCCAAAATTTCGAGGTTTTTGCAAAAAAAACAATGTTCCGGGCAAAAATTATGTCGGGAAACCTCAGATTCGTGTTCAGCGACCCAAAAAACATAACGAATGACAACGATTACGACTATATCTAAACTTTCTGCTAGAGGCCCTTTTTTTTTCCTAATTTACCTAGCCTATTAGCTGTTCGCGGATATCTGAACGAGACGTTGCCGCAACGCTGGATTGGTCGAGGAACAGCTGGTGAACAGGCTCTTCATAACTGGCCCCCCAGAAGCCCGGATCTTACCCCGGGTGATTTTTTTCTATGGAAGTACATAAAGGATCATGTGTTTCGTCCACCATTGCCGCCTAACATTGACGACCTCAAAACGAGAATTACGGACGACATCCAAACCGTAACACCGGACATGCTGAGAAGAGTGTGAAACAAGTTTGATTATCGCGTAGATGTAGTTCGGGCCGCTCGTGATGTTTGCATTGAACATTTATAAAGATATAGTAAACTAACTTCACAGTTTCGCAGTTCATTTGATTGGTCAACCAAGGCTGTAGGTGGTTTGGTTTTGATATTATAGACCTTCAAACATGGGGTATTCTTTTATGCTCACTCACAGAGTTTAGGGAAATAGTACACCATGCAAGCATATTATGCTATAGAATTTCAGCACATCCTGGTAGAAGCAGTACACAATTTCAGACTGCTAATTTGTTTAGACTGGCTTATGAAATGTCAGCTACGATTGGGATTGCAGTCAAACACGTTCAGGCATGTGGCATACTGCCAATGTATCCCGACATTTTTCCTGAAGTTGTCTTTTTTCCGTCCAAATAATAATAACAATCAATCTTCTTCTATTAGTTACAGTACTAATCATATGAGTGCATAAATAAAGCTTGCTTCTACTTCACAGCACATTTTCAAATTAAGAAAACCACTGCCATAAACATTCCGGTTATGCCTATTGAAAGTGGTCATGAAAATATCTGTAAAGTGTTTGTAAAAGGTCATACAGACGTATATGTCAATGCTTGTCTTAGGAATGTGTCCACTCCTGTAAAGTGTTTTGTTTTGCCAGAAATAATTAGGCCCTTCCTAAAAGCTAGTCATCCACAAAAGAGGTGCAGAAATCCCAAATGGTCTCAAATACTCACATCGCTGCCATATTATAAAATGCTGGCATTACAAAGTCCTTGAAGGCCTTGGAGGAGAATGCAAATTGACCTTAGATGATAAGAAATGCATTGCAAGCTCGGGTGAGGTGGACTATTTCTGTGGTGGATGTGGTGCAATGTATGAAGAGCCTTCATCTGTGTACTGGTTATATGCAGCGAATGCAGATCGTGGTGGGAGGAACGCTGTACTGATTATACGGGAAAGGGCTTTTCCAAATGTAATAGATGCCAATAGGACTTTCACCCCACTGTAATATGATTTTTGCCTCACATGTGGGGCAAGTTTCCTAATATGCAGTCATATGATCTATTTGTATTGTAAGTTTCCACAAATAAATTAAAATTTCAGTTGTTTTATATCGTTTGACACAATGCATTATCGTAGCATATACAAATGGTTTTATGTGAAATACATCATTGCAACAGACACAATCGACTACTGTTTCCTTAAGTGCGGGATCTTGCCCCACATTACCCCATAGCCAGATTGATTGGCATTATTTAATTTGTTGGCAAATTCATTCCGAATTTGGCCGAAAACGCAGCATCATTCAACAAATTAATAAAGAAGTCTGTAAAATTTGAGTGGTGTGATGAGCAGCAAAAGCTTCCGAATAATTAAACAATGATATAATTCATCCTCCTGTTTTACGTAAGCTTCAGGCTGACGCTTCGTGTCAGGCTATAGGAGCTGCCTTGGCTCAGAAGATTTATGGCTGTCGTCCACCTATTGCTTTTGCGTCATGCACTCTTACTCACCAAGAAAAATAATCTTCAACTGTATATGAGTTGGATTATTTGGCCATAGTTTTTGGCATCAACAAATTTAGGCAATTTTTGGGACATTCTGAATTTCTTCTCGAGACCGACAATCAGGCTTTTTCATAGCTTTTGGCGCATCCACGGAAACTCAGAAAAACGGTTCGTTGAATAGTTAGAATTTCTTCATAAAATTTCAAAGTACAACAAATAAAGTGAACCCACAATATAATCGTAGATGCTTCTGTCACATATGTTCGATGGAATCAATGCGGAATCTGAAGTAAATCCTAATTGTAATGTTTAATGTTGTTTTCCATTAGCCTTTATGGATATTAAAGAACATCAAGAAAACTAAATTAAATTTAAAACAATTTATCACAAATTGTAAATCAGGTATTGAACACAAACCATCTTTTCTTTCTAAAGGTCTTCTTTGCTGCAGATCTCGTGGTAAAATTAAACGACAGTGTTGCCTGATAATATAAAGCCTATGGTAATTGATTATTTTCATTCCTCGCCTTAAGGAGCCCACCTAAGCACACACATAACTATTCAGGCCCACCATCAGCATTTCATTTACAAAGGTATGGATGCAAACATCTCTGAGCGAGTGAAATGTTGCAAAATATGTGCTATGAGCAAGCCAGCTCAGAATACACATGAAGGGTTAATTTCATCCGAATAGGCTAAACAATTCATTGAAAAATAGTTTATTTTAATTGTTGGACCTTTTCCTTGAAATAAATTAGGTAATAAGATGCTGTTAATGTGGGTTGATGCGTTCACTTCATTTGTGTGCTTAATTCAATTTCGGAAAGTAGATGCTACTTTCAATATTTGATTTCTTCAAGTACTCATTTTTGTTAATATTGGTACACCATTATTCATTGAGTCTGATAACGGTTCTCAGTTTACCTATAATATTTTTAAGAACATGTGATTTTCTCAAGGCATACACCACATATAACCCTCATCCTTCGCATGTGGAGTATTTTAATCGAAACCTTCGTTCTGAACTCATTGCTTTCCATGCATGGACCTAACAAAATGGGATAAAAATCATTCTCGACTTCAAATGGCTTTCAATTATACCAAACATGTATCGCTTAAAAACAGTCAATTTAATCTTATGTTAAACTTTGTCCCAAATAACCCATTGTCAAATTTGTGGCTTTTAATGGCTTGTTACCGAACGATACTAAGGATGTTCGCGATCTTTGGGCATCTTCTCTCAAGAACTTAAAGCACGCGCATTTCAAGAGTCGTGCCAGGTATAATAAAGGTGAAGTTGATGCTGCTTTTCGTGTAGGTGACCTTATTCTGCGCAAAGTACATTCTGTCAGCAGGGCAATTGACAAGAAAATTACAAAATCTTCTTACCTTTGTTCGGGTCTGTATCAAATCCAACGTTTTTGACGCCAATGACTGCAGTTTTGGGTGATTGAAGTTCAGGAACCATTATTACAAGAGCTCATGTCTCTCATATGAAAGATTTCATTCTTCAAAATAGTTTATTGCTGCTGTTTAGGAGCTGCAGATCATAAGTGTGCAATTTTTTGTTACTTGGTTTTACAACTACACAATCAAATCACCCCTTTAACAAAAGAAAAATTGACTACAAGAGAAATTAAAATAATAAAATAACAATTGCTACTTGTTTGATCCTGACTTCGTCTTGATCGTGGACTGATCATCCACTGAGCCGAGTCATTTTAAATCCAGGCTATTTGAGAGCTCTCCCCTCTTAAAAAAAACTGCGGTAGTAAGTTATGTTGATTCTAGGTTAAGATCATTTGTCTACTTGGCCAATGAATTTGTGCTCTGAATTCAAATAGTTTCGTTGTAATACATGTAATATTAAAAAGTGATATGTTCGATGTCTATTTAATCAGATGATAATTCTAATTGAATATTTTTCTGGTAGTTTGTGTTTGGGAATGGAACAAGTTAGGTTGATTTTTAATAGCATATATTTTGAAGATGTTACATATTCTTATTGATTTGGTATTTGTTCTCTTTCTTTAGGTCATACAATTTTAGATAATTATCTAATTTTGATAGTTATGGAAATATTTGGTTGTTGATTTTATTTTAACATTGTCGTATGGTTGAAGTTAGTTCTGATTATATTTCGTGTGTAATTTGGGTGTAATGTAAGTAGTTTCTGAACATTGCAGGCAGTTTTCTCTTTTCACCTAACTCTTTACGAAATCCCATTCTCTGTTTTACAGTTACGGCCTGTTAGTTCCACAGCTAAATCGTCACCATGTGTGCTCCTTTGGCCATCTTCCTGGCTGTTTCCAGCCATATATATATATATATATATATATATATATATATGTGTGTGTTTCATCGGCCACGATAACGAACTTGCACTCTGGTGTAACGTTTTTCGAAAAATTACAACATTGTCTTTTCTGACATATTCTATTCAATAGTGTTAGATTTTGACCTACAATCATTACACGAGGAATGAGTGCAGCTGGACAGTATGTTAAATAGAGTTATGCATGTGCACAAGAACTTTGAATCCAAAGGTGAAAATAATTCATTTGATGAAAATTTTGGCGTTGCTATTTTGCACTTAGAAAACAACCTCATTTTTCAAGATTGAAGTTCTTACGCTTAACTCTCTACTGCCTCAGTAGCGTACTAAAAGAGGAATTTTAAACATTGAAGGCAAGTTTCTCAAAACTGTTGCGGTGTTTTGCATTCTCTTTGCCATCCTCTTTTGGTTGAAATCCAAGTTTTCTGCTAATAAGCAAACTTCACCTCCCGTTCTTCCCACTAGCCAAGAACGTTCTTTTGTAATTCCTTTACCAGTTGTTTCTAGCGGTACTTCCTCCTCGTAATATAAGTTTTTGATATTGTGTTGTTCTAGTATGCGGTATAATTTTTTGGGGTTTTAACTTTTTGTTGGTACTGCCCTCGCCACATCTTTGCGAACACTGCGTCCTGGTTTCAGGGCTGGTGTGTGTGCCAAATGTGTTGGCACTTGTTTCAACCTAATTTTGTAACATTCTTAAGTGCATTAGATTCCTAATAATTTAATGTCTCACCAAATTATTTAATGGCAATGTGCTCTAGTTCTGCTTATTATATTTGTTTACATACCATACCGAAGTTTTTAATAAATTTTTGTTATCTGGAATAAATGTTATTTCAGAGCCTTTATCTGTTTTTTTTTTTCAATATCCCTTGTTTTAAGAATAATTTATTTATGTGAATTAATAGTTTATTTATGTAACATTGTGCAAAAACTTAATTTTCAATTGTTAAAACGGAAAAGTTTTTTTTAAAGAATATCACCTGTGAAGAATTAAACATATTTGTGGAACTTCTATATATATATATATATATATATAGAAGTTCCACAAATATGTTTAATTCTTAAGTAAGCAAGCAACACACGCCGTGACTCATGCTGGCGGGATCACTTCCTATTTGCAGCGCAGCACCAGTCCCAGTAATCTGTTATTATAAGTGGCATTGCCGTGTGTGGCTGTATGTACGCAATTATGTTCACACGAATGAGGAAAAACTGGATACTCTAATTATTTATTGTTAATGTGGCAGAAATGCCAAGCTCTCCATCCAAACGTATGGCGAAGAGTATCCTAATCGGACGCCCATCTCACTGCAAACGATACGAAGAATTTCCACACATATCTTGTCACGAGGTGATTGGAATTCCACAACATGAACGAAAGTCTGCTATGGGCAAGACGCATCAGCATGATGTGTTGGCATTTGTCGATGCAAACCCCCACATGGGTAAGTGAACTTACCAGTTTCGTAGGAATACATAAAACAAGTGAGTTACGGATACTGTACCAATGTAAATTACATCCATATCACATTGCTCTTCATCAGGCATTATATGAAGGTAATTTCCAGC
Organism: Clitarchus hookeri; assembly: GCA_002778355.1. Taxonomy (NCBI): domain Eukaryota; kingdom Metazoa; phylum Arthropoda; class Insecta; order Phasmatodea; family Phasmatidae; genus Clitarchus; species Clitarchus hookeri. The sequence goes on along the minus strand of NQII01002540.1, from coordinate 111,306 downwards.
AACATGTGCAGTTTTGTTGGTTTGTTCTGATGTCTGTAAGGTATGACAGCAATTGTCTGAATAACACACTATTTACCGATGAAGCGACCTTTGCAAACCATGGGCGCGTAAATTTACGAAATATGCACTACTGGGCGAAGGATAATCCGCATTGGGTCCGGTACATGGAGCACCAGCGACAGTGGAAAGTGAATGTGTAGTGTGGAATCGTTGGAGACTACATCATAAAGTCATACTTCATTCAAGGGACAATGACCGGCTGTACATACGCCCATTTCCTCAGACAGACCTTACCGGCACTTCTGGAAGACATACTGCTCGACATACGTCGTGATATTTGGTTTCAGCATTATGATTGTCCTACAAATGTTGTTTTGGTGGAGAGGAAAGTGTTAAAGGAAACTTTTCCAAACACGTGGTTAGGGCGTGGTGGTGTTGTAAGATGGCCAGCTTGATCCCACGACCTCATACCTCTCGATTTTGTCCTGTGAGGAACACTGAAAGATAGGGTGTACAACACAAATCCTATGACGCCAGAAGACATGCAGGAATGGACTGAGGCAACTTCCAGAGTCATTATGCCAGAAACACTTCAGGTCGCTCTTCGCTCTCTACATGTGCGTTTGCAGATGTGTATTGCTGTCGATTGTAAGAACATCGAGCACATGCTGTGAAAAGACTTAATGTGAAATGTTTCAATCATAACTGTGCTCTTTTGTACTCTGCATGCGGATACGATTGCATTTGTCATTGTGTTGGTTTGGTCTATTTTTGTTGTGCATCTGTATGCACTCGTTAATCAGTACAGATAAGGATTAGGAAACAAATCTCCTGAATTACATTAGTATCTGAATATAATGTAATGTATTTATATCAAACTTCCTCTCACATTGCCCATCATCCCACCGCTGCGGTGCTCTCATTTGTCCAATACCGCAATCGGTGCCCTTTGCCCCATTAAGGTAAGTACTACGCTGATATAAGTAAGCGGTCCTGCCAGTATTAGTCACGGTGCATATTACTTGCTTACAGCTGTGAGTAGAGGTCCATTGCCCTATGCTACCAGCTCACTTAACGTAATCATATTTGCACATTATTTCGTGGCATTTCTGTGTTACTTTTCATTGCATACGCTATATCACTGAATTCCTCTTTACATGTACATTCAGATGCCGTTGAAATAAATGTGTGTTTGAAGGGGAAAAATAATATGTGGTTTTGTTATTTCTGCCCATACACATGTTAAAAATAGTCACGTTACCGCAAATTACCTGCCCCTGTGCGTTATTTCATATAGCGCAAACCGCATTTCGTGATCTGCACCCGTTCCGGAAATGTTGGGGGTGTTTACGTTTGGTGGACCACTCTTTGTATATATATTTATGTACGTACATATGCATACATATATACATATCGTTTGGTCACGCGAAATATCCAGAGCATTCTATAGTATAGATGTACTTCCGCTCATGCTCTACTTCCTTCTTTGTCTTCTCGCCATATAGTATGTAGTTAACTTGAATTGTCCTTTTTTTGCATCGACTTTCATCTTAGGATGAAATAATTTTCATCCGCCCTTGTGGGTTTTTTATCAGCGGATATTTTATTGCGGGATGTGGTAATGTTATTTCTTTGATAGCTTTGTTATCGTATATTTTGTTTTACATTTGGTTATAGAAGTTAGTGGCATGGGCCTATGAGCTGGTCATGGCAAGACATTTCCATCTCTTAGCGATATGAGACGTACACCCGTTTGTGGGATGCCTTGTTGGTCATAGTACGCCATTGTCTTTCTCCCGAGACATAGCAGTAACGACATAAGGAAAGATGTAATTTTTTTCTGGTTTCGAGTGTTGCATGACCTTATGGGTGTATTCCAATCTTTTTCGGACTGATGCATTACATTATGTGTAATTGTAATTTATGGAACTCTTTTGGCAAATAATAAATAAGCTTTTGTGTTTTACAATTATAACAATTTTGGTTAAAATAATGTATATATATCGGGTAACCGACTTTACAAATTAATGGTCAAAACAAATAAATAGTTATTATATGTTGTTAAAATGTTCTCTGATAAAAAAAAACAATGGCAAAGATAACCACGCGGAATTCTCGTCATGTTGTGTTGAGAAAACTATTGAATTAAACTATAAAATTATCTAAAAATACGCAATGGTCTTATGAATTATAATTTTTTCCTTTCTTATAAGAATATATTTGCTAGATTTTTTCTTCTAAAACTATAGTGTTGTGTATGGAAAGTTATATATACACCATCAGTGTACAAAATGCAAATTAATGATTTTGATATAATAAGAAAAACAGGGCACGCCCATACCTTGCTTCTTGTAGTCTGCTCTTGTCCTGAATCTAGGAATGTAGATCCCACCTTCAATTTGTGTGCCTTCTCGTGTCTTTGTGAGAGTACTTAAGGTTGCCCACGACTATGTCGCGAAGATAGTACACTACTTGACAGCGTGAGTCCATTTTGTCGAGAATATAAGGATATATGGAAAAATTAAACGACCATATTGATAAAAGTTATAAGCTGTAATGTGTGGGTCATTAAAATTATAAAACAGCTGTTTTTAATGTTTGGGTACGTGTGCTGCAGTTAAATTATTTTTAATGTGTGGCAAGAGTTCTGTATTGTAAACAATTTTTTAATTTTGTAGCAGAGTTTTAAAATTGCACTCGTCATTGCTGACACATGCGTAATGACCCAAACATGTTTTCCAGTTTCTCATGAACCCAGTCAGATTTCAAAATGACACCGGACCATTTCTTAATAACTATCTTGAAAGTTTTTTGTCTTATTTTAACGAAATAAAAGACAAATTGTAACCTGGTAAGGGTAAAAATATGTCGCATGGTACTATTTTTTCTGCAGGAAAATAACTTATAATAGTGGTAAAATCATGCAACGAAATTAGTAACGAGATAAAATATCCAATAGAAGAATATTTTTTTAAAAGTAATGTTATCTGACATACCATTATGTTAATGAGATAAATTTAAGAACGATAGGTGTAAATTTACTTAGAATACAAACATTTTTTTACAAAATATCTTATATGAAGATGGCCACATTGTGGTTCACTAGATCCCATATTTTCGGGATGTGGGAAGAGTATGATGAGACTTCTATTTACCCACACACTGGAAAAATTAAAAATATCGGAACCCATTT